>LD349099.1:199147-246428 GCA_001465055.1 Ptychodera flava | reverse complement strand
GCCAAAAGTTTTTGACTACAAGGCTGATTTTGTTACATAGTTGCACTTAGGGTACGATTTTATACTCATTGTAATGCCATCAGTCAGTGAAGATACTACTCGACAATATGCCCTGCAATCGGGAAGGCTGATGCACGTTTTTTTGACAAGCGGAGAGCAGGGGAAATGACAAAGGGAGATTTGATAAAAATATGAGGGTATACGGCATGGCCGTAGCCTGACCAATTTGCCGGGGGGGGGGGCAGAACCTACCTTAGCTAGGATTTGGTTAATTTACATAAATTTACATACATTTGCATTTAATTAGTAAACAACACTGAACGTAGTAATTATTATGTCTACGCATCTGCTCGATATACGTCCTGGTCCTTGTGGAAACTAAGCTATAACAATGATATAGTATATGTGTGTGAGAGATAAAGTAAACGCCTGATACCAAATAATTCATTTCGAGTTCAATGTTTTTGGCCAAAGTGGATAAAAATCACACTTCAATGACTTTGATCTGGCATCTTTCCTCTAGGGCTATCATGATTATAAACATGTGTAACATGATTTATTTTCTTCTTCAATTCTGATTAGAAATTGTTGATAAGTAAATTTCAAATTCTCTCCCAATATACTCTCTACCTAAGTGTAGGCAGAGAGAATACGTTTTGAGAGAGCTGCAGTGGGTCATACAATGATAGCGTCCTTGTAGTGTTTCTTAGGACATCTACATTACGTTTGAAACAACTTATGTTCGTTGAATTTTATCGGTCAACAACGACAACAGCATGACTAATATCAACATAAACTACAATACAAATGACAACAGCCACCAGATTTCTTGGTTCCCTATGGGGACACCAGAATGATCAGGTATTTCGCCTACTGTTAAACACGAAGTTTATAGGACATATTTGAAGATGTTTCCGGTACTGTTGCTACATTAAATAGTAGAAGCCTACTTTGAAAATGCAGTAACGTTTCCTCTTTGCCTGTACCGAACTGGAACACTCAGAAGAGACTCCAAGCTCTCATTCACGGTGATCATATTGATCGCTCACAAACCAAACGGCCCTTTCTAGGGCCATTCCAAAAAGAGATCTGCCTGCCATTAAGGTAGAACGCGCCTTAGGGACAGATATTCGGACTCAGAAATTTCTACATTTCTTTTCTGATATATCACTCAAGGGGCCTCATTGTAGCTCTTGGAAAAAGAAAAACTTTCACCCCCTTAGAGTTAGCACAGGGGTGGACGCCATTTTCAATATCAAATATCGGAAAACGTTGTGTAATTTGTTTCGCTAGTTCCAAACTTTGCACTGCGACCCCTGACTTTCATTGTTGATTTGGTAAGACAATGGTTCAACGTGTTATTTAGGAAAGTTTAAGCAAAAGTTTTAGGCTTTCACTTTTGAGGCGATACTACCTTAACAAATTAGATCAAACGCGTTCGTAGTCACAGTGATGCATTTATGCGACCTGACGTCACGTTGAGCAACTTTTTTCTTTTGGCCTGCTCCAAAATGATATGCTTACCGTGCCTGCTTCCTGACAAATGTCAGAATAGACTGCTGGATGCAACATCTGACATTTTTGGCATATTGCGAAAGCTGACAGTAACCAAATTAAAGCGACTACCCTGTGTTACTTGCCTAAATGTACAGTCCATGTGTGCGCGCGCTTCTTTTTTGTATTTTCCCGCACAAAGATGGTTAATCATTCGTTTAAACCGCAAAAAGAGCTGCATTTTATTCAGCGCACTGCAAAAAGTAATTTTGATTCAGTTCACCCATGCAGCGTACAATAAACCATAGGAACAATAAAAATAATAGAATAGGGTCAGTGTAGGTACAGAGACGCTTGACGTGTTATAGTAAACCATCAATTCAAATCAGGCGTGCTGGGAATCGCCCCGGAAATATTAGGGATTTTATCAGCATTTATGTGTATTCGGAATATTTACATTTTTCCCCCAAAAAAATCCGGGGGTGGGCAGAAGGGAAGAAGAGTTATACCAAAACAAGTGACCTAGCAACCGATAAAGCCCCGCTGTGGTATGCAGAGAATAACTATATGTGACAAATGTTGAGGAAGAATGTACTTGTCGGTTTCAGTGAGTGTTTTTTCCAAGGATTTGGAAAGGTGGGACACTGGAAAGGTGGGACACTGTGACCCATGATGGTTTAAATAGGGGGGAGGGGGGTCAATGAGTGAGCGAAGTGAAGCAAAGTCACTGAGGGGGAAATGTACTGGAAGGGCTGTTTGCAATCGATAATTGGTATTATGAATACATTCATTTCAAAGCAATGTGGTAACTCTGAATGTAACTCTGAATGGTTTGAGACATATGGGTATCATTAACAGCTTTTATTTGTGAAGAAGTGAAATGGCAGCTGACTGAGCTCAGCTGTGTTATGTAGAGACTAACTATTTCTGACACTTGTTGATGAAGAAGGAAATCTTTGATATCTCATTTCAAGATGGCCTGACAAAAATGGCAGAAATCGCAGCAAAGATAAACAATTATAGCTCCATAAACTGTATCTTTCAGCTATTTTTTCGGAACTTTTGTTTTGTGGTTTCCCTACACCTTCTGCATTGAATCCCTATACTGTAATTTAATGAAAAGTATGTATCATATCAACACTAGCTGAGGAAACGTAGCTATCTGTGGCGGGGTAGCGTGCGTTTATGCGGGGCATCAAAAGGTCTACCCCGCTACGGATAGCTGCTGGCCGCCTCGTTACTAAAATAGGTAAATTACTGCGACCCCCAACTCCGGGACTTTCACCAGCAAAATTCACCAAAGTGAGCTTAATTCAATAAAATGACCTATACCTGCCTGAACTCTGATTGTTGCTCATTCCTTATATCATTTTGTTAACAAAATCTCTGGTTCGTTTACATATTTCGACTGACTTTCCAAGGACTACTCAAGATTTTCACTCCGACCGGCCCACACTCCATTCACGTTCGAATGCATGACGTTCTTACTAGCATATCAATAGAAGTCGAGTTCGCTGCCGTAGTGAGCATCTCGAATTGAAACTGTTTTCTCATAACTCTGAAAGTTGGAATTTTTTCTGTCTTTGAGCTGGATTTCTTTCTGAATTAACATTTCTGTTTACTAGCTGTATCTGATTATGCTTAGTATTGAGGGTTACTGTCAAGTTGACCACTCTTTGTCTGTTGTATGCTTGCTGAGCAGTGTTAGGGTGTGCTTCACTCCACTATACTGACTAATAGGAAATCCTCTACCAAATTGAAGTACAACCCCACTGCTTTCATCCTGAAACCATTGTCCCTGGTAGCTGGTTCCTTTCTTTCTGTGGTAAAATGCTGCCTTGAAGTCTGTTTTCGATTTTTCTTGTTTCCTTTTCTGCATGGATATGCACACGTGTTCCCTAACATAGTAACTATAATAAACTCATGGAAGACAATCGTGGACCAATCATGGAAGACAATATTTTCTCTTCACAAAAAAGTCAGTTAATTTGTGTGTTAAATATCAAAAGATTCTTGTGTGAATAAACAAATAAATTTATTTTTCTCTCCGCCATATGCATGTTTCTCTAACCTAGATATCTCAACCACATTTTTTTATTCTTGCTTATGGCAAGTAATATTGGCCACAGCCAATACAATGTCCTGCACAGTTTAAGAATGAGGGTTGCAGTCACATGTATGCTATGTATAATTCTTGGTGGTTAGTGTTAAACTGATGCAGATCTATAATAATTCTGACTCGAGTTTATACGCTTGTGCTTTTTCTGATCAAGAGGTGTTTGCCTATCTTTTAAAGCAAGATACAGCTTCAACTTAGTTCATTTATTGTATGCTTTAGTTGCCAAAGGACAACTTTTAGAATCTGCAATGCCATACAGCCAATGGCAAAACAACATTGTGATCTTTTAGCACATGCATTTTCATTGTTTTAACTCGAAGAAGAAACTTACCAAAATGCGACGGGATTAGGTAATTAAATGTGCTGTGCCAAAGCCAATGGCACTGTATGCTGTTTATTTGCAACGCCTTAGGGTTTACAGGTCATATCTTAAAAACTTTCCATCATTGTTTGAAAACCAACATATGTGACAGAAGTCAGGGGTTATTGCACTTATAGTTGTAAAGAATATCACAAAATAAAATTATTTACTGACATTTGAGTTGCAGGTGAAAAGTTTTTTGTTTTCTTCAATTTCATTAAATATTATCAAATGACACAATTACAAGATATATGACATGGCATACCAATACCTTTTGCAATACCAATACCAATACCTTTTGCAAAAAAAAAACTTGTTTCAATAGAAAATGTTTAACTTGTACATACATATGCATATTACAGGGACAAGGTCGGCCATTTTTCATGAATTTTGTTTGATACCAGATACTACTTATATTGTTTAACATGTTGAAAGATACTGAATGAATGAGTTACACTGCATATACATCTATTCGATCGGTTTTAAACACAAGACATGAAACCAATGTGAGCAAGAATAAATGGTCATGACCATTTGGTCATTCATTCTCACGATGGTTTCCATGCATCGTGTCTGAAACAGGGGTCAAATATATGCATGGTCACCCATTCATTATTTTTCAACATGTCAAGCAGTATAAGTAAAATCTCGTCTCTAACGAAATTCATGAAAAATGGCTGACTTTGTCCCTTTAATCTAATACTTGACAAACATTGACAATATGGCGGGTTGTAGAAAATAGCCGGCAGCCGGCAAAAACAACTGGCTGGCAACTAAAATTTGCCGGCTGTGACAATTTAGTTTTAGTAAAAAAATCAGGACATTTCGCACAAACTTAATGTGCACATTATAACCGCCTGTACTTTTATCAAAATTTTCTACACCCTTGAATACGTTATCTGATGTTTAGCGGTAATTCATTTGAAAACAACTTTCAAATAATCAGAATTACAAGAACACATGCAAAGTCAGGTTTCTGCTTGTATATTTCCACTAAACCATTTATACAATACCATATATATCCTAAGAAGCAGACTAATTATCAAACACTCAATGAAAGCTGGCCCAGATTAAAAGGGGACGTTTACCAAGGCTGATTTTTACGTATATCCTAGCCTTGGGGAAGCTTATTCCAGAAAAGCCATTTTTATCATTTATTACTCACATAATTTTTACAAAAACCGACAAAAATGGAGACGGGCGTTGCAGTGTAGGACTTCATCAACCCGTACCATTACTTAAAAATTGTGGTTCAAGATTGCCGTATTGATTTGTCAGTGGCCTCTTTATTTTTTTATTTTTTTTTTGTTTTGGTTTCTTAGACCTGGTGATTTACTTGTCTTAAATGATAATGATTGCTGGAATCGATTTGATGTCGTATCGAATCATGTGTAAAAAGTGCCAAGCTTGGCGCTTTCATCATATGATTAGGCTTGGACCATCTTCGGATGGGTATGGCATTGTCCACTCATGCACGTTTATGCCAGGTTGTGTGTATTCGGATACCAACAGTGGATTTCAAAATAGCTTGGAATTACAACTTGCTTGCGTGATTGGTAAAACCTTTCTGGCGAAAGAAAATAACTCCAACTGCATCCATTGCAAACGATCTACTTTGATAAATTTCGCAACAATTTAACCCAATACGACGCCCACTGTTCTCGCTCACAGAACACCTTGAGTGAAGGAAACACCAATCGTTGTACTGACCCGTACACACGGTACCGAGAAAAAACCTATCGTTAGCGTCCTTTGCAGTTTCATCGACGGGAAATACGATATAAAGGCAATACAAGAATGTTCAAACAGTCAGTGTACGGGTGAGTTTTCATTGGGAGCGCGACAGCACTGACGATATTGACTGTGGCACAGTGAACGTCGTATTGGGTTAAATTTTTGCAAACTTTATCGAAAACGAACGTTTGTAATGAGTGCAGGTGGCGTAATTTTCTATCGCCAGAAACGTTTCTCTTATCACCCAAGCACGTTGTAATTCCAAGCTATTTTGAAATTGACTACGGTTGCAAAAACAATGCATGGCCGTCGTAAAAAAGTGATGCTCGGTTGATGTTTGCCTGTTTGATTACTCATCAATTTCTTCTTTGTCTTTTAGTGATATTTTGGCCTGTGCAATTTGTAGTTCACAGTTGTCATGGGTTATTGTTTCGTTCCAGGTTGCATAAGTTATAATGCTGATGTACAAAACTGGTTTCGTATCAAAATATAAAACCTAATTTCCGATATGAGTAATCCTATTGCATGATTCGTAGCATCACTATCCCAATTGCATTGCATTCCTTTAGGGGAACACATGCCCTACATTACCAATCTTGCATTCCGTGAACTTCCCCTTCAACAGCCATTGATGGCTGCTCCAAACACCACTGATGAAATGCTCAGCTTGTTCACGGCCTGTTTTACAGGCTTCCTTGAAGCAATCTTGTTTCCCTGCCAAGTGGCAAGACATATTTCAAAAACAATGGTCATCAACAATTTATTTTCTAAATACTCCAGCCCTATACCCCAAGAAATCAAATGGGCCACCCCTTTATTCCTGCATCATTACTTATTAGCATTACAATAGGAGAATATGGCCCATTGCTACTATTATAATATTTCATACTTTTGCAAGAATTTTCATAGAACTACTATTATAATATTTCATACTTTTGCGAGAATTTTCATAGACTATCAGCTACTGTACCAAGACACGTGTAATATATGCGGCATCTGTCCATTTACCTGCCTGCCCAACGAACCTGAAACTTAAAGGGTCCAATTCGATTGATCTCACTAACTCAAAACAGTAATTGTGGAGTGGACTGTCACACCTCTAGAGTGAAAATGAGTATAAAATCAGTGACTCAATGAGAGTGACTCAATAATTTGAAAAGTTAAATATCAACTATTCACACCGGAGTTTTTATACAAACCGTATAAACACATACTCCAGTGTAATAAGGAAACTGTAAACACACGATCTAAACAAACGCTTAAGTTAAGTGAACAAAACGACAGCATCATCGGTTGAAAAGTGATCAAATGATACATACTGTTTTACTTAGGAAATGTTTCGTGCATGCACTGTTAAACACATAAGGGCTCGGCACAGCTGCGTCTCGTGAGAAAAAAGCTTGATCGCATAGTGTGACCTGTATCCGTGTCCTGGCCGCTAATGCCAAACCGTTAAATCAAACATCTCTGTACAGTACTTGTATGGCGTTGATATTGCAAGCATTCGCTATGCAATTCAGCTCTCGTGCTCCTAGCTCTGCCTGGCAGAGCTGTGGTGTTACCGGCGTTATACGGCCTCCCGCCACATGTAGTGGAGGCCAATAACGCCGGTAACACACAGACCTGCTACGCACACTTATCGTGCTCCATAAATGAAAAAAACCTAAGACACGAACAGGAAAAATGGACGTGTGTGACGTTGGCGTGGATAGAGGGACTGTTGCTGCACTGAATCATCAGGTTACGTAAGATGACAAATGAGATCATGAGAAATTTCTCCATGCCGTGAATAACCTGTGGGTGCAACTCTCTTTCGTTTCTTGGCGGTTCAACAAAAATGTGGTCTAGCGCTTCCCTTGCGGGTGTTTTCTGATAAACATTTGCCTCTCTCATATGACCGTATGTTGACACAACTGTCACAACACGTATGATCGACAATACGCCGAAACCAGTACGATGAATATATCAACTCAGTTAATTCGACTACAATAATGATCGAGCGTAGCTCTACAGTACGTGCTTTTATAACACACCGTGCCATGCACGCAGAGCTACATGTTTTAATGAGTAGTATACGTGGGAGGATAGACTTCGCAACTCGAGGCAAATATGTGATCATCAGCTGTTACCCTACAATGGCGAGACTTGGCTTCTTGGCTCGAGTACGATGTAAACATCTCATAGATACGGCCCCGCGTTGAGGTAACTTTCGCCAAGGGATTCACCGAACATCCACCGTACCGGTCACCACGCCGACTCCGTACCATGCGTTTAGCGAAACATTTTGCTACAGTAGAAATAGGCATACCCTTCCATGACAAACAATCAAGAACGCAATTCTTGGCTTTATTTTGACAATACATCAAAGAAACTGTGCGAATTTTACAGAATGCTTTATAAAATATAAACCAACACTTCTAACACATTAAGCTTTCAATTGTAGTGTAAATTTAGCGTCGCTACACTTCGCAACACTTGTTCTCATTTGCGTACAACTTTGCACCTCGTTTATTGCAATATATGTTTTATTACATTGATAAAAGGGTTAAAGCCTTTCCAGCTCAATAGACTTATAGGACACATCAAGACAATCTGTAAAGTACATTTCAAAGTGACGTTCTCTTTAAAGAAGGCTATTCCGATAAACTTTACCGAATCGATTCATTCATACATCTGTTGTGATATAACTTATCGGAGCGGACAAATCCATTTTTCCTTTGTCTAACAATTTCATTCTGCTTGAAATTGGGAAAACAACTCACCGAGCCGTCACCAGTCGCTGGGGAGCGTTTTTATCGTTCCTAGAGAAAATGTAAAGTAACGTCCCGTTCAGCCAATTCTAAAGTTTCGGAGTTATGCATAGGAGAGCGTTTCCCAGGTATTGGTTTGTCACCAGCATTGTATAATTGAAGTTCAATTTTCTTTCGAAGGTATGTTGTCCATGGAATCATATGATTTCGGTTGAAACAGTCGCATTAAATAGCCCCAGTTATACATAAGATGCAAGAAGCTTTTCAAGAAGGTAATTTTATCGATATTAAGTTTGATACAGAAATATTTTGAAGACAGTGGCTGATTACTCATTTTGTAACCTTGTCCGTATTTTAGAAATCATTATTGTTTTTTGTGTTCAACCTAATATGCGCCTCGAAAGTGAAAGACTATAAACTTTTGCGGAAATTTTCCACGATGAAACTTTCGAAGAGTCTCTTAACAAAGCAAGAATAAAAATCAGGGGTCACTGTGCAGACTTTGATACTAGATATGCAAATTACCTACGATTTCCCGATATTTGAAATGAAAAAGTGGTCGCCATCCAAGTGTCAACTCTATAGGGAAAAATAAAGTTTTCGATTTTCGACAAACTAAGACAGTGAAACCTTTTCTTTCATCATGAGTTTTAAAATGAACCCCTACAAGTTTTAGGCCAGAAGAGAAATGATAACATTTGTAAGCCCGAATATCTGTCCACGAGACGCGTTCTACCTTTTGACTTAAAACTCCCAGACCATTGTTGAAATGTCTGACAGGACACACAATGTTATTTTGACCATACGTATTATATATTCATGATATCAGATAAATTATCATGTTGCGACAATTGAAACCCGATGGCTCAATAAATTTGAAAAAGAGGGCAAGTTTGAACTTACGATAGTATGCACCTGGAAAATAAAAGACATAAACTGTTGCTCAAACTTTCCACAATAAAACTTTCAGCCACTCTGTCAACAAATGTGGAATGAAAATCAGGGGTCACCGTGCATGTGCTGGGAAGCAGCAAATAGTCTAGTGATATTTACCGATACTTGAAATTCAAAATAGAGACTGGAAAATGAGAATTGTTTATTTTCGAAAAACTGAGAAAGTAAATATTTTCTTACCCAAAGAGCTTAAAGTTTAAAATAAGCCCCAACAAAGTCGCAGATCAGTAAAGTATTAAAAAATAAGAGTCCGGTTGTCTGTCCCAGATGCGCATTGTACGTAATTTATGTTGTACTCTCATATATCCAGGGAGCTCCAGACTGGAAATAGGGAGTCGCTATTTCGTGATTGTAAATAGAAATTATCGCCTAACAGCAATGTCGTCGGCAATCCAGGATACAACATCAGTCATTTTCACTGTTTTCGCATTCCGTAATCGTCTTACACTCATGACATTGCCTTCCCAACTTGAATGTACAGTCGCAATGTAAACATGGGAACCTGCACAATATTGGAGAAAGAGTAGAAGATGAAGGGTTATGTCATAGCAATGATAAGATTATACAATAACACCGAGATGGGTATACAAGTGTGATGTATAGCTGGCCTGAACCGCTTGGCCAGTTCTGTCTGGAGTAAACTGTACCCAAATGTTAAAAGACTATACCTAGGGTAGGGTCACTCTTTGGATGTACCTTGTACATAGCAGTTCAAACAACGCAGCACAAACTCTAAAATTTCCTTGTTCAATGTTGCGGTGGTAAAAGTCGATGTTTTGACAAATATCTTATATCTAAAACTCTACATTTGATGTACAAAGTGCTTGAACCAAACATCAGACCTAGATTCAAATGGAATCAAAAGCACACAATTTAATTTTAGTTTCCTCGTCAAAGTATATTAGAAGAGCAGGGGCAATGGTAAACCCATGATGCATATGTGTATACACTTACAGAGTGTCGCAGTTACACGTGCATAAACACCTAGGGTACAAAAGAGTGTTGCAGCTTGTATATACACTTAGGGTAAGGCAGAGTATTAACATTACACGTCTATGATCACTTAGGTATGGCGATGTTGCAGTTACATGTGCAAAAACACTTAATGTATGACATAATTGTGCTAATACAATTGTAGTAACACTTACGTGCACATATCTCCTGCTCTATGAGAGACCAAAAATAGTTGTCTCGTTTATATTTTTCTACATCCGGGAACTTTGGCGGAGCGATATCGTCTTTACTGACGACATTCGGCACATGAGCATCCTTCATGATCTTCAACATAACCTGGAACAATGATCAGACCACAACGATTAATCTTTATTTACCATGGACATTTATGTTACAAGACAAAAATTCCTTTACGTGCTGACAAACTGCGGTTCATGTCATCTTGCTGAGGTTCTCTTGTTTACTAAGACTTAAAACGGTCGGTATCAGGAGCGCAATTCATATTCAAAACTTAATGTACTCGGATTTTTTTTTTGAATGATGCAAGTTAAAGATACCTTTGATTCCACTATGCCTATTAATCGAAAAATCATATTTGAGAAAATATTACTACAATAAAAACAAATTTTAAAGTAACCGGTGCAAAGGCTGATCACATTATATACTAATATCTACCATCAAAGTTGAGATAAGTTGACTTCAAAGTAACAACTGTTGTCGAACATTTGTTGTACACCGGACTGGATAATTAACAAATAAACAGAAAACAAGGAACGCAAATGAGAACATATTAGAAAAAACCAAGATAGATAGATAGATAGATAGATAGATAGATAGATAGATAGATAAATAGATAGATAGATAGATAGATAGATAGATAGATAGATAGATAGATAGATAGATAGATAGATAGATAGATGGATGGATGAATGGATGAATGGATGGAAAGTAGATAGACCGATAGCTTGATCGACACAAACTGACTAGAAAAATAAATATAACATGTATCGCAGAACAACTTAAAACAAATTTTATGCATGTCATCACTTCCCTATGGAATGGTCATCTTCTGTCTGTAACCTGTAAGGTCCATTTCATAACAAGGTGTATACATTTTCTTCACTTATTTTGTTAGTGGTTTGGATTTCCCTTCATTTCTTTTGTTTATTTTCTAAGTATAAATTGTCTTTCTGTATTTTTAATTCAAAGATCGATTGTTCAGCCCGTGTCTTTATTTCTCTGTTAATTTATTTGTTTGTTATTCAAAATGAGGTTCTTGTAATAGTACACGATATTATTTATTATATTTTCCGGGTATCGCAGTGTAATGGCTTTTCATCTTCAATTATATTACCATGCCCTGTCCGTTCTATTATAATTGGTCGAGCTGAATCATGTGACGGACCACAAATACTCAATAATGGTTTGTTTATGTGCCCGTGAATATGAATAATATCGTAAACATCGTAACTTTTCAACTAAAACGTAAATTTTAATTTGTACAAAGATCATGATCGATCACAAAATAAAATGGAACACTTCAGTTAATGTGTTAAGATTTTTATATGCATAGATTGCGCTTTCAAAATTACTTAGATAAGACTTGTCTAAACTGTTACCCGGTCGGTTGATAGTGTCAAAGCTACACTGTATATCGAAAAGTGTATGGCTCTACCAAGATTACAACGGCATATAAAACGTGACAATTAATTGACGAACACGCAATATATTTTGGTTGAATTGTGTTCCTATGTAATAAGCTAACCATAATCTGTGTTTTCATACGAACAGAATTTCTGCCTGTTTCAACGGTAGCCCGTTGTGGTAAATAGTTTGATGGCATTAACTATTATATGAGAAAAGTGCGATTTAGGTGAGTTTGCTCAGTTTCCTTTTTTCAGCACTTCTCCGTTTTTGGCCTATGTACCCAGTAATTTACGATGTTGACGTACCTTTCAGCGCGTACTAGAAGCTAAGTTATCGAATTATTGATAGGCTATACATGTTACATGGCAGTTGTGGACTTGTAACAGTCACATTACTTAATAAGTCCGAGTTAGAAAGATAAGTTTCATTCTGGAACGATGTAAAGCAAATCAATATGACAAAACTCAACTATTTAGGAACAACTGTGAGATCACAAGAAAAGATGACTGTGTCGCTTTAACTAAGTTTTGTCATCGAAGAAACAAACTTTGTAATACCGAAATAGTCCGGATATGCAAATGAAATGGCTTCATCATGTGAAAATCAACAGGCTGTAATAACTAAAACAACTTCCCCTTGCCATGCAAGAGCTATAAAAGAGACATCGTCCTAAAATTGGTAAATAAAAGAGCATGTACGACTTACTCCACGTCATAGTTAGTGGAAATTCACAACTGTCTATGGTCTAGATTGCAATTACAATTAAAAGATCCAAGCAGCTTCACCGGGCCCAAGTACTTTAAAACACTGGCGACATGTACCAGAGTTACTATTCCTAACCTTCTAATGCCGTTAGGTGCTTCATCCTATCAAATATAAAGGGTGTAGCACTTGTGGTTACTCATGCATAGGCATATATGTGAAATCGAGGTCAAAGGTCGTCTGGGTCACTTGACATTTTGGTAAAAAAGTTTGTTCCTAAATTTATTCCTGTATACCAAAAATCAGACATCTAGCTCTATAGCTCTATTGCCTAGCCTAGAATTAGATATGTGTATATTTAATATGATACAGGATGCGGAGCCATTGGGTGCTTCACACTTCCATATCTACCAAATATAAAGGCAATAGCACTTCTGGTTACTTATTTATGAGCATACGTGTGGAATTGAGTTCAAAGGTCATGCGGTTTTTGGCAAAAACCCTGTTCCCTTATTTACCCCTTAGACCAAAAATCAGACCTCTAGCTCTATAGGTAACGTCAGAATGAGATATGTGCATATTAAATGATGTACATGATGAGGTGCCTTTAAGGTATTTGTCCGACCAAATATGGCGGCAGTGGCATTTGTGGTTACTGATATATGAACATACTGGTGCACTCTACTTCCCATATTTATCCCTGTATACCCGAAATCAGACCTCTAGGTCTATTGCTAATCCCAGAAAACGATATGTGCACATTAAATGATGTACAGGATATGATGCATTAAGTTTATTCATTCCATCAAATATGTAGGCAGAAGCACTTCTGATTACTGAGTTATGAATATACTAGTGCAATCTAGTTTAAAGGTCATGTGGGTCACATTATATTTTGGCAAGAAACTTTGTTCCCCTATGCAGCTCTGCATACGAAATATCGGACCTTTATCTCTATTGGTAAGCCGAAAATATGATATGAGCATATTTAATGAGGTATAAGATGTGGTGCATTAAGGTCATTCATCCCATCAAATATGGAGGCAGTAGCACTTGTCGTTACTGATTTATAGGTTTATTTATGAAATTGAGGTCAAAGTCCTTTGGTTCACATTGCTTTTTGGCAAAAACCTTGTTTCCATATTTATCCCTGTAGACAACAAATCTATTGGTAAGCCATTAAGAAAACATGTGCATATAAAATGAGGTACAAGATGTGGTGCATAAGGTTTTTCATCCCATCAAATATGGAGGCAGTAGCACTTGTGGTTACTGATTTATGAACATACTTGTGCAATCGAGTTCAAAGGTCATTTGGGTTACATTATATTTTGGCAAGAAAATTTGCTCCCATATGTAGCCCTGTGTACCAAAAGTTGGATCTCTATCTCAATTAGTAAGCCGAAAATATGATATGCGCATATTTAATAAGGTATAGGATGTGATGCATTAAGGTCTTCATCACCATCAAAAATGGACGCAGTAGCACTTGTGGTTAGTCATTTATAGGTGTGTTGATAAATTTCAGGTTAATGGTCATCTAGTTCACATAACAATTTGGCACAAATCTTTGTTCGCATATTTATCCTTACATACCAAATGTAGACCTCTACCTATATTGGCTTACCCATAATTAGATATGCACATAATTAATGACGTACGGGATGTGGCAGCATAAGGTCCCTATCATACCAAATATGAAGGATGTAGGACTTGTGGTTACTGATTTATAGGCATATATACATATTCGAGGACAAAAAAGGTCATCGATGGTACAAGGCATTTTGTCAAAAACTTTTCTTCAATACTTATGACTAGACGCTCTATTGGCAAGCCCAGAATTAGATATGTGCATACTTAATGAAGTACAGGTAGTAACCGGTCCTGTGACATTTTATCAAAAACATTTGTTCCCGTGCTTATCCCTGTAAACCAAACGTCCGATCAGGGTCGTGCAAAGTCATAAAAAACAGATCGAAGAAAAATTTGGCATGGTACAATTAACGAAGTATAGGATGTAACACTTCAGAAGCCTAATCCCACCAAATATGAGTGTGGAAAGACTTGTCATTACTTATGGGCAAATTGTGAAATCGAGGTCAAGGGTCTCCCTGGTCACATACAATTTTGTCAAAAAACTTTTCTCCCATACTTATCTCAGCGTCCCAACAATCAGATCTCAGACCTCTAGCTCTTTTGACTAGCCCATAATAAGATATGAACATAATCAATGAAGTGCAAGATGTGGTATATGGCGGTCTGGAGTTGTCACCAATAAAAATACGTCTAACTTATAAGTGTATTTTGTTTTATGTAAAATATTATGTTTATGTAAAATATTATATAAGTGATTTTTAACAAAATAATCCGTGCTAAATAAAGTAATATCAAAACAAAAACCCGGAAAACTACTGCAAATAAGATAAAATAAATTTGAAAAAATAATTTTTTGTTTCTTAAAAGGAAAAAATCAAACTTTGGAGATTGGGAACAAAAATCGTATGTTTTATGATTTATTTTGATTAAAACAGCAGGAACATTTCATTTGAAATAATTTTTTAGAAAGAAAATAAATAAAATCATAATTGAAATGAAATATGTAATTAAAATGAAAAAAACCTTTAATTGAAATAAAAAAAAATTTAAAAGAAAAAAATCCAAGTAAAATTGAAAATAAAAATTCAAGGTAAAATGAAAGTAAAAGTAATGTAAAGTGAAATAAAAATGAAAGTAAATTCGAAGTAAAATGAAAACGAAATTAAATGTATGGCCGATAGTTTTCATAGTAGACCAACATCCTTTTTGGTTCCCATAGAGTTACATGCAGTCTAATGACAATTCTCGGCCGTCGTGTCACAAGCAAAAATTTTCAAAAAGAAAAAAAAAATCACAATTTGGCAATGGCCGAGGATTGTCATAGTATACCAGCATGCTTTTTAATCCCCACGGACACCATCCGGGGGGGACTTATAAGTTTGGTATTGTCCGTGCGTGCGTGCGTGCATGCGTGCGTTCGTGCGTCCGTGCGTTCACGCAGATATCTCACACATGCCCGTGTCAATTTCTTTCAAACTTTGCACAAGAATAGTACCCTACCCCATACAGATGCACGTCGATTTGTTTCACAATGCGATCAAATTTGGCCATGTTAGAGGACTTTTTAGTTTACACCTCCATAGACTCCAATATATAAGGCAGTTCTCCATAGACGTCCATGTATAAGGCAGTTCTCCATAGACTCTCATGTATAAGGCAGTTCTCCATAGACTCCCATGTATAAGGCTAAGAAAAATAAAAATTCAGTTTCTCATCGTATTTATATTGCAAAAAGGATGCAGTGACACAGTTTTTAGTCCCCACAGATAAAGTCCAGGGGGCTTATAGATTGGGTCATGTCCGTCCGTGAGTCCATCCGTGAGTCCATCCGTTCACACTGATATCTGAGACATTTTGACAAAATGTCACGTGACCTCAATGACCTTTGACCTCAAATATACATATTTGTCCATAACTCAGTAACCACAAGTGCTAAACCTTTCATATATGGTATGATGAGACACCTTATGACGCCACATATTGTACCTCATTAATTATGCGCATATCTAATTTTGAGCGAACCAATAGAGCTAGAGGTCTGATTTTCGGTAAAAAGGGATAACTTAGTAATACCATTTTTTGAAAAAATTTCATGTGACCTCAATTACCTTTGACCTCAAATATACATATTTGTCCATAACTCAGTAGCCACAAGTGCTACACCCTTCATATTTGGTATGAAGCGACACCTTATGACGCCACATATTGAACCTCATTAATTATGTACATATCTAATTCTGAGCAAGCCAATAGAGCTGGATGTCTGATTTTTGGTATATAGGGATAACTATAGGATAGACATTTTTTGACAAAATGTCATGTGACCTCGACAGCCTTTTACCTAAAATATACGTTTATGTCAATAAATAAGTAACCACAAGTGCTTTTATATTTAGTAGGATTGGAGACCTTATGACAACACACGCTTTACGTCATTAATTATGCATATATCTAACTCTGGGCAAGCGAATAAGCAAGAAGTCTGATTTTTGGCATATAAGGATTAATTAGTAATACAATTTTGTCAAATGTCATGTGACCTTGATGACCTTTGACCTTGATTATACATATATATGCATAACTCAGTAACCGCAAGTTCTATACACTTCAATTTTGATAGGATATTAGACCTTAAGATGTCACATCTTGTACCTCATTTATTATGCGCATATGTATTTCTTGGCTGGCCAATACAGCTAGAGGTCTGATCTTTTTCCCGATTTAGAACCATAACTTAGACATGCCTCATGTTTTAAATTGGAAACAACGACATAGGCCTATGTGCCCTTAGATCTGAACATGTACACTCCAGTGATACTTCTTAATGACCACATTTCCCTGCCCGATCAAGAGTAATACTCCTGTTACAAGTGGGGACTATGTCATTGTCAATGCCTTGTCGGGGAAGGAGATCCACAATGGCGCGGATACGAACGATTCCCTCGCATATAGGGAAAAAAGTCGGCTTTCCGTAAGTTTACAAGCGCAGCTTAGCATATCATGTACCTAGACGAGGTAGGTGTGCTCCAAAACGCAGATTAAAGCAAGTTTTGGATTCCAAATCGACTATTTTTGATGGAAAAACCGCGCGATGCAAGTCCGAGGCGTTGCAAGCGGTTATGTCTATGGCACTTGGGCTGTGGTTGGAGGCCGGTAACAGTACCAACACACACCCCTTCTACGCTGTTATATCATGGTATGACCGGCCGATATATCCACAACAAGTGGACATAAATTTCCCCGAGGCCGAAGCTGTTGTCAGTAATTTCGCATTCTGGACCCAGTGTGACTGACAAAAGTGCTAAAAGAAATAAATGAGCAAATTAAATCGTAAAAGTGACGACACGATTAGTATAGCGTGAAACCTATAGGGTTACTGATTACGGAGCGCTCACTCTAGTCTATGGATAAGTTTGATTTACTCGGAGCATGGAGGTTGCTCGGAGCAACTACAGCTAGATGTGTAATCTGCACGCCCGAGATGGGGTGTCGTCAACACAGTCTCCGCAGTCGGCTCGAGTGCCCTGTTGACACTAAAAACGTAGCCACTGAGGCAAGGGTGCGAGAAAAGACTTTCCCGACGACCGAAAGTTAATGGACCGACAGCGAGTGTCGAAGGCACATCACAGGGGACATAGAGATCTGGTTGTTGTTATTTGCATTGTTGTTTATATTTATTAGCCGTGTTATTGTTGACCAATAAAATTCGACGAAAACAATTGTTGTGTTGTTTCAAACGTAATGTAGATGTCATAAGAAACACTGCAAGCACACTATGATTATTTGACCCGATGCAACACCGATGCAACACAACAGTTATGTCCATTGAATTTTATTGTTCAACAACAACAACAACAACAACAACAACAACACGACTTATAAACATCAACAACAATACAAACAACAACACCTATATCTCTGAATTCCCTGTGTGCAGATACAGTAAAGAACAAGAGTGATAAATCGCTGCCCGGTGGTACAGGCGAGACACCGACACTCGCCTTCAGGCTATTACTAGATCTCGGTCGTCGGTAAAGTCTTATTCCCAAACCCTTGCCAAAGTGGCTACGTTTATATTTATATAGGCAAATTGGGCACTCAGGGCCGGCTACGGAGACTTCAATATACCTAGGGCCTGCAGACTTCAAAGCTAGCTGAAGTCCCCCCGAGTAAATCAAGCTCATCCATAGAATGGCGCTCCGTAGTCAGTAACCCCGCAGGTTTCACGTTGTTTCCGAAATCTCCTTGGTATTCAGACTCCTGATTGAAATTAGATGAACCTCGGCTGCATTGCTATTTTGGCGCAAAGTAAAAAGACAATGGTGATGAATGCTAGTCGTATTATTTTCATCTCTTGTGAAATACGACGCCTGGCATTTAGAGTATCGTCATATGTTTCTCTAGCACATTGAACAAAGCATTTTTCTCCATTACAGGCTACTAGTGAAATGACATAATCTCTTTCAGACCATCTGTTTCAAGAATAGGTGAACCCTTGATAACAGCAGGGCATTGTGACAGATGGCCAGTACACCCATCAACCAAAATAATTACCTTAGCGTGTTTTGGCACGGCAACATAAACACAACTTAAATTTTGCTTTTCAACAAAATTGCGAATGTCTTTTGCTGCAACTTCACCCGTCTTGTTCATATTCTTTACCAACCTCAGACCTCTGTCATCACAGCCGCGTGGCGGCGCACATCTGAAATATTAAGGAATGGTTCAGCAATGAGTTTCACTGTATTTATGAATAATAAATAATAAATACTCTTTAAACGGTACCTCTTTCGTCCAACCTAAATAAAAGTAAGCACTGCAAATTAGCTGAAGTACCACATACTACATGTTGAGATGTTCGTATTGCTGTGTAGGCATATTGACGTCAATGACTGCTATCGTGAGTGTTAAAGGAAGATTCAGGTTGAAATCACTCACTTAGGAAACCTTCAATTTTACAAAAT
The DNA here is from genome assembly GCA_001465055.1 of Ptychodera flava. Classification (NCBI taxonomy): domain Eukaryota; kingdom Metazoa; phylum Hemichordata; class Enteropneusta; family Ptychoderidae; genus Ptychodera; species Ptychodera flava. Next base: position 227,153 of record LD349099.1, on the reverse strand, counting down.
GTAGAATTGACATCCGTCAACTCAATACTCAAAGTGACTTGTCAGAGTCCAACGTTTAATCGGCGTAGGCAAAAGTGTCCAAACTAGAAATGTATGTACCATTTTACTGTTATCGTTATTTTGACTGTCGTTGTATTCACAGAAAGGTCGTAAACTGTTACAGATGCAATGATATAGACAATGGCTGCAGTTCTATTCATAGAGATATGCATGACAATAATTTCAATAAAGAGACAGTCAATAGCTCTCAAAGTTGTACTCATATCCCAACATTTAAAACTACACTGTTTTATAATATCGGAGGGGAATAATTTTCGCAGTAGATGGTCTGAAGGGAGTCATACTTTACATGGCAATAATATAAAAAATATTGGTCGAAATACATATGATATCACAGAAATAGAATATGGCTTTATTCAGACAGCACACCTAGAATTCAACGTAAAATACAAGTAGGATTTTATCAACAACAGTGCTGGGATATACATTTCTAGTTGTGTCAGAATGGCTAAAGTTGATCATTTCATTCTGAGGGTCACTTTTAATCTGAAGTTCACTACTCTCCGTAAAGGAAGTTAGCATCCGTGAAGGCATCGTCTGCTTGCACGGGTTGGCGTACGTATCCGAGTGCGCACCTACACTGTACATACTTATGTACAGATGTATGTCCGTCCATATTAAAAGCTCCAAACAAGAGCACCTACCAATTTAGTATTCCATGTACAGATGGAGATGTGCTGCATTTAAATGAACACACTAGTGTCAAAAATATGCAAATGAGGTAAAAAGGCGAAAATCCTGCGAATTGCTGAAACTCTTTATAAACTTTCCAAATTTAGTTAAAGCTTTGACTTTATTTCAATTTGTTGAAATTGTGGTGAATTTTTTATATTTGTATTACGCGCAATTTTTCCCCTTTCTGGTCGATAAATCTTCTCTGAAACTGAAAGTTCCATTCCTTTGAAAGTTGTTTGCCTGTATCCAGGGGTAAACTTAGCTGAGTATGTTCAAACTGTGAAAAAAACATGCAAATTGTATTTTTTTGTGAAAAATTGTGCTGTTTTGGTCAAAACGTTAAATATCTCACTTGAATTGTATGGTCGAATTGCAAAAACTTGAGAGCCGCTGCAAATTACACCTTTGCATTTGTTGTGTAGCTGCATGCTAAACTGTAAATGGGAAATTGTTTGAATGAAGTTATCATCGGCAAAATGTATGCTAAATAAAAATAATGAGCACCACAAGTGTAAGCTTTATGAAAATGTCAGTAACTGTCAGTAAGACTGTTAGACAGTCGGTGCCTGTGGTAGTCTTACAGAAACGCATAATATCACTGCTTTGTTTACATTAATTCAATGTAGTACAATTCAACAAGAGGACATCTTTTCATGTTTTATGGTGGATTGTATCACTGCTTTTGATTTAACAGTGGATATATGTTTGTCCATTGAAACAGTTGCAAATAATCGGTAATTGAGTGACTAGGCATCAAAATGCGCTCAAATGCACTTGACATTGTGATTATCACAAGCTAAGGCCAATAGAGGCTATTAAATGTCGTATGTACATTCACTCTGCCCTGCCACATCGAACCAAATGTAATGTGAGTGTCATTGACGCTATGTTTTCAAATAATTGTAACCATTCATTCCATTGCCACTGTCATTTCAATGATTGTTTCATTACAAAATTATTTTCTTTGTATCATGTTACACAATGGAACCTTCAACAAGACTTTTCAAGGAATGATGCATACATACCCCTCTCCAGTTCTGTTTCGCCAGTGGACAGCAGCGTATGGTTTCCCGTCACATATCTTCTCCGAGATCTGTTGTGCCGTTTTCCGTATGTGAGGAATTAGAACAACTTGTTTATCGAGTATATTTGACAACTTTTCGGCGATTGGTTTAGGGTAAGGTGGCGGTCGCCAAAATGATGGTTCGTGGACAGCAACACATTCTAAAGAAGCTGAGTTTTCAAGAGCCCTCATCCTATCGCTTAAAGTCTTTGGAAGATGCTTGACTTCCGGCAGAGAGACATGGTAGTGGTCATTGTAATATTGTTTTTGTCGTTCATAACTTTCAGGGGAGTAATGGTTGCCTTTATCATCCAATGGATTGAGTAGTAACGTTTGTACAGAATGGTTGCAATCACGATTAAACTCGTCTAAGGTTGCAAAGTCGACCACTTCTTGTAGTTTTTTGATGTCATATGTGTCGTTAACGTAGTGTCTGGTCGGAAGTGTGTGGTTCTCTTGGTTGAGACCGTGAGCTCTAAACATCAACTCCACGACTGTTCTGTTGAAGTGTAAAGCAAATGCAACCCCTGATCTCCAAGCAGCGTACTGGACATTTGGTCCGTTAGAATCATAGTGCACGATCAAAAGGTAGCGACGTTTCGATACTCTTTGTTGAACATTTATTGGTGATGTCATCTTCTGGAATATAGGAGAATAAAAAAAAACTAATCAGGGGTTAAGCCATTAAATTTTCGCCAATGAGGGAATATGTAATTGTTTCCCGCCTTCCAAGGTTTGAAAACGTTTTGTCAGGACTTCAAAGAACATGCGACCCTCCAATTCCCTGCTTTTCTTGCGGTTTCTATAGTGACGTGTTTATTATGTTCTACAGAAGTGGTAAAGTATCAAATTTTTGGAAAATTTTACTCTTAAAATATTCTCCAGTTCTGGCCATCATAAGATTTTATCATCCTAACCATTATGTACCATGCACACTATGTCCTCATATTGCAAGACGACATTTAATTGGCAATAACAAAATGCGTAATCGTGTGGTATGTGATAGTAATCCAAGCAATGCGCCGGAATATGTTTAAATAGAGTAGACACTCTGGAAACCGAGTTAAAATTAGACGGTCTTTTGTCGTGTAAATGTAACGTGGGTTTCGATTTCCCTCTAGAAGTGAATGTTTATGGTTGTGATATTTGCAACTGAAGTACCTTTTCTGAGTTTTTCTCATCCAAAATGTTCTTCCGGGCGTCATCGGATGTTTCACTAGACTTCCGTTCCGTATCATCGCTGTCATTCCAGTCATATTTGATGGCATTTTTTTCAGGCTTGTCACTCATGCTTGTATTAGAGGACACCATCTCTGAGCTTTTAGTTCCAACCAAATTACTGGACACTCTCCCAGGATGTTCTGTTGGCTCCCCTAATCTGTTTTCCATATCAGGATTTTGACGAACGGAATCTTTCTCAGAACGCTCCTTCGGTGGCGATAATCGAGTTATTGTTGAACTGATCACTATTCGGGATGTTCCCATCAGATCAATTTCTTGGAAATGAAACAACAATATCAAACAACAAAAGAAAAGGCCAACACTACAAACAACTTTCGCTCTTTGAAACCACATTGATCCTGCCATGGTGACAATTGAGAGAAACTAGCGCTTCAATTAAAGACCTCTGGGCAACAAGACCAGAGCCGCGTGACCACTTTGCATAATCAATATCAGCGATTGTTACAGCTTTAGCCAATCAAAGCCATTTTAACAACAGTCTGCTTTCGTCCAGTAATATTATACATTGCGGGGCTATTAGGGCATGGACAGAAATTACAGGAGGAGGGCTTTGTTTTTTAAAAGGACGCTGCACGAAAAATTGTGACCCTAGCCCTTCAAAAGCGTGTGCTAGAGAAAGCATGGTCCTCCCCAATTTTCATGCGCAAAAACAGTGACCCTTCCCCTGCATGTCATGTCAATAATATCTTAATTGACATATACGTTCTCATTTGACCTTTGAAATTAAAAGAATACATTTCAACCTTTACAAATGATCGCTTTTGTGTGAGGTTTCAAGTAATTTAATGAAAGAGAGATCACACATCACAAGAAATAATTATGTCAATTCTTAAAGTACACTTAACTATTCAATCAAAAGGGACAATAGTCGTTGTGTTTACCTTCATTTCAGCTTGGCTTGTAATTGTGCAAATAGCACAATTTTTGCTTGTCAAGAAACTTAATACAGCATAAACGTCAACATTTCACAAAATACACGTAAATTAACTTATACCGCAAGTTTATGAGTGAAAAATGATGTAATAGTTATCCCTAGACTGCAATGAGATGTGAATCAATATTTTTGGGTGGAATTCTTATGTTATATTTATTGTTCAAATTTGTTCCTTAAAACACACTATTCTAATCACGAACATTTATATCAATGGTCAATCATTTATAAAAGCACATATTTAGTTAGTGTTGTATTTTAAATAAGGGTTTTCATGGTTTCCTCATTGACAACAATGTATATGAATCAACATTTCGATGAAATTCCGAAATCAATTTCTTACACACACACACGCACACACATGTACTTGACACAATACTATTCAAATAAAATACATTAATAACAATTATCGAACGTCTATAAATACACAGATTTAGCTAGTTTTGTACTATAAAAGACATTCATAGTTTCCTAATAACTACAATGTACATTAAATCAACATTTTGTGAAATTTGAAAATCAAATTTCTTGTACACATATTGACTTGAATCCACCCTATTCTAACTCAATACATTAATATAAGTTGTCAAACGTCTATAAATTCACTGATATTGCTAGTTTTATGTTTGAAAAAAAATATTCGCAGTTTTCTCAAAGACTACTATGTATGGTGGAGAAAATATTTTATGGAATGCAAAAATAGAATTTCTGGTACACACACTCACTTTTTACCTCCCACTTCAAGCAAAGTACATGCATCAACATAAATTATCAAACGCATGTAAATGTACAGATAGGGCTTGTTTTGTAGGGAACATTGTTAATAGTTTGCCCGATGGACTTTAGTGTATTATGATTTGACATTTTTTGCTGAAGCACGATATCAGCCACATCTTTCCTTCTTATAGTTGCGATAATTTCTAAAAATGATGACTCTCCCCAAAAGGCGCCTACGTGAAATATCTTGACCCATCAAAAATTGTTTGTGGGTAAAATGGCAACCCTCCCAAAAGAAACACCGGCCCTAACCCCTGTGTAATTTCTGTCCTGTCCCTTAATATTGTTGTTCAATTCTCATCGCTCATAATGAGAAATGTTACTGCATTACTACAATATTGAATCAATTACCATCTGTGGGGTCAACTCTGATGTATGAGCTCAATTATTTACGCTGTATGAGTTCACGTTCTGTGCTGTGCGATGACATACATCTTAAATCATCAATGGCGGTCTTAAATCAAAACGCTACTCACAAAATTGTACGTACATGGCTGAAAGGAGAGTGTGAACATCATGTTGACGAACATCTCTGGAGGGGTAGAATTGAGAAGGATCCTTGGAGAAAGTAGGGTACAGAGGGGCGTCTTAACAATACTGCTCGACAGACAGGGACCTGAAAAATGCTACTGATCGGAAGTATCATCATGAAGTAATATTGTACACAAAATAACATCAAAATAAAGTAAAATAAACATTTTTGAAACATTTTGCGCGCCGTACTGAGGATGTATTAGATAAGTTGCCAGAGTGATTGGTACATTTAGTACTAAAAGACCATGTGTGACCCCTTTCTATACAACCACCATGAACGCCAGAGTGACTTCAAGGGTACCGTTGTTCTTATTGACTGACTTTGAGGTGCTAGCTGATCATGTGGGCAGACAGCGGAGTCTGACGTTGTTTATCATTGAAATAAAGCTTCAGTTTCGGAATTCAAATGCTTTTGTGAAAAAATGGCATAAATTTGGAAATGTCAGTCAATTCGAATGATGGAAAGTGGCAGTCACAAATTATCATTATTAGAAACAAAGAAGATCACCGACCCTATTAATTTATTTATAGTAACATTTAGTTTATTCATAGTAATATTTAAATATATTACGCGTATGTACAATCATTTTCCAGGAAATGCACTCGAAAATATATGATTAGTTGCATCGGAGCTCGAGTGTTGTTGCTAATATGTTGTGTCAGTCTTTACGTGACGACACAAGCATAGCGCCGCCAGTGGTTAACTGAGTGGGGCACTTTGCTTTAAATTTGACATCACAGAACAAAACGTGAAAAAGATAGTTAGCTGGTAACAATAGTTATACTTTACTATGAATTTCGTGAATTTATCCTACATAGCCAATGAAGAACAAAATATTATTTCCGACTTTCTGTAATGTTGCGATGGTGAATTAAGTATACACCAAGGGACAGATGCTACCACAAACGTTTGTGCAACCACATGAGTTCACTATATAAAGAAACAAGAACCCACTTTTACAATAAAGCGCTAGTAAACGTTGTTCATTTTTATCTCTTATATTACATGAAATGATTAACCCAGTTTGATTTAACACGCTCACCATATTATGCGAACAGGAGCATGGGTTATCGCCAATTCGACGACCGTAACGTAAAGAGTCGAATTGTACATTAGACATGCAAATGGAAACTATGGTGGTCGGTTCTATCTTATCTAATAAAGTAAGGGAAGGGGTGTTCCTGGGCAAAATTTCTGTTGTGCGACCAGCGAGTTTAATAAATGTTAGAAGCACAGTCAGTCACGTGACTGGCATGTGATCTTCATTTTTATACAATTACAACCTCAAATAAAAGTTCTGCATATCAAAACAGGTCGTCTAACTTTGCGGTGGACATTGAGTCACAGCGAAGTACTTCACAGTTGCGTAGTCACACGTTTGACCTTTGGTGCTGTATTCCCACATTGTTGACCTTTTGCACTGATTTCCTGACCCTTTGCCTCAGGTCATTCTCTTTCTCCGTTGATGACTTTTGTGAATCTCGTTCGATATTGTTGTCCTCTGATATTGTCTTGCTACACTATTGACCTTTGACCTTGCTTACCCAAAATGACGACCTCTGACTGTATACATACTTTATACCTCTTATGCGGTCAACGATTGTTGACCTTGACATTGATTCATACATTGTTGATACAAATGTTATTTTTCGTAAGTCAATCTAAATTTCTCAAGCTTTTTAAGGGAAACGAATATTATATAAGTCGAGTAACAAAAAAGTAAAACACTCTGTTAACAAATCTGGAATGAAAATAGAGGGTCACCGTGCAAGTTTTAGGAAGCAACAAATAGTTTAGTGATATTTACCGATACTTGGAATTCAAAATAGTCGCGATTCCTGTGCCACATTAGCTCAGTGGGGAAAATGAGAATTGTAAATTTTCGAAAAACTGAGAAGGTAAATTTTTTGTCATACCCAAAGAGCTTTAAAATAATCCTCAACAAGTGGCAGATCAGTCTAGAATTAAAAATATAAGAGTCCGGATGTCTGTCACAAATGCACATCCTACGAAATTTATGTTGTTCTCTTGTAAATCCAGGGAGCTCCAGACTGGAAATAGAGAGTTGCTTTTACGTGATTCTAAATAGAATTATCGCCTTACAGCAATGTCGTCGGCAATCCAGGATACAACATCAGTCATTTTCACTGTTTTCGCATTCCGCACTCGTCTTACACTCATGACATTGCGTTCCCAACTTGAATGTACACTTGCAATGTAAACATGGGAACCTGCACAATATTGGAGAAAGAGTAGAAGATGAAAGTTTATGTCATAGCAATGATAACATTATACAATAACACCGATAGACGGGTATACACGTGTGATGTATAGCTGGCCTGAACCGCTTGGCCAGTTCTGTCTGGAGTAAACTGTATCCAAATGTTGAACAACTATGCCTCGGGAAGGGTCCCTCTTTGGATGTACCCTGTACATAGCAGTTCAAACAACGCAGCACAATCTCTAAAATTTCCTTGTTCAAAGTTGCGGTGTCAAAAGTCGACTTTTTGACAAACATCTAATATCTAAAACTCTAGAATTGATGTACAAAGTGCTTGAACAAGACATCAGATCTAGATTCACAGAGGGATAAAAAGCACACCATTTAATTTATTTTCCTCGTCAAAAGTCTATTAGAAGAGCAAGGGCAATGGTAAACCCATGATGCATATGTGTATACACTTACAGAGTGCTGCAGTTATAACGCATAAACGCTTAGGGTACGACAGAGTGTTGTAGTTACCTTGTATATCCACTTAGAATATAAGAGATAATTAAATTTACACGTCTATGAATACTTAGGTATGACAGTGTTGCAGTTGCATGTGCAAAAATAATATATGACAGAATGTTGCCGTTACATTTGGATCTACACTTACGTGCACATATCTCCTGCTCTACGAGAGACCAAAAATAGTTGTCTCGTTTATATTTTTCGACATCAGGGAACTTTGGCGGAGCGATATCGTCTTTACTGACGACGTTCGGCACATGAGCATCCTTCATGATTTTCAACATAACCTGGAACAACGATCAGTCCACAACGATTAATCTTTATTTACCATGGACATTTATGTTACAAGACAAAAACTATTTTAAGTGATGGCAAACCGCAGTTCCAGTCATCTAGCTGAGGTACTCTTGCTTGCTAAGACTTAAAACAGTTGGTATCTCCAGCGCAATTCATATTCAAAGTTTAATGTATTTTGGGTTTTTTTAATTAAGCAAGTTACAGATACTTTTGATTCGATTATGTCCATTAACCGACAAATCATATTTGACAAACACAGAAAATTTTACAACGATGAAAACAAAAGTAACCGTTACAAAGGTTTATCAAATTACATACTAACATCTACCGTCAGAGTTGAGATAAATTGACTTCCGAGTAACAACTGTTGTCGAACATTTGTTATACACAAGGCTGGATCATTGGCAAATAAACAGAAAACAAGGAACGCAAAAGAGAACTAAGAAAAAATCAAGATAGATAGATAGATAGATAGATAGATAGATAGATAGATAGATAGATAGATAGATAGATGGGTGGGTGGATGGGTGGGTGGGTGGGTGGGTGGATGGATGGATGGATGGATGGATGGATGGATGGATGGATGGATATATGGATGGATGGATAGTCGATAGACTGATTGACACAATCTGTCAGAAAAAAATTCAAAATGTGCTGCAGAAAAACTTTAAACCTAATTTACGCATGTCATCTCTTTCCTATGAAATGGTCATCTTCTGTCTGTAATCTATAAGGTCCATTTCATAAAAAGGTGTATACATTTTCTTTACTTATTGTTGGTTGTTTGGATTTCCCTTAATTTCTTGGTTCTATTTGCATGTTATATGCTTGTTTAGTTTCTAACTATTTATTGTCTTCTTGTACTTTTAATTCGAAGAACAGTTTTCTTCAGCCCGTCTCTTTATTTCTGTGCTCATTTCTTTCTTTGTTGATCAAAATGAGGTCCCTGTATAATAGTAAATGATATCTTTTGAATATTTTCCGGGTATTACAGGGTAACGGCTTCTTATCTTCACATGTTGACTGGTCATCCGGGGAAAAGCATTTCTCCGTTTTCCTAGTGGTCTTTGAGTCGATTACAGAACAGTCTAGTTCACAGGACCGCAAATCGAAGGAAACATACTGTTATGAAATGACGCACAAGCCCGAAAGGGAACAAACGTACGCTTTTCACCGAATATGACAAGTGAATATGTTTTTGTAACATACCTAACCCCATTTTCTTACCAGAAAATTGAAAATTTCTTTGCTTGTCTCGGTTGAAAAGAAATCCACCATTTCAGCTAAGGTTCTAAGATCGTTTATATGCATAGATTGCGCTTTCAAATTTACCTAGATAAAACTAGTCTAAACTGTTACCCGGTCTGTTGATAGTACCAAAGCTGCACTGTATATTTAGAAGTATATGGCTCTACCAAGATTACAATGGCATATAAAACGTGAGAGTAAATTGACAAACACGCCAGGTATTGTGGTTGAATTGTGCTGCTATGTAATAAACTAGCCATAATCTGTGTTTTCGTGCGAACATAATTTCTGCGTGCTTCAACGGTAGCTTGTTGTAATAAACAGTTTGATGGCACAAACTATTATATAAGAAAAGTGCGAATTTGGCTGAGTTTGCTCAGTTTCTTATTTGTCAACACTTGGCCTATGTACTCGAAAATTGACGATGTTGACGCACCTTTAGCGCTTACTAGAAGTTACGTTATAAGCTTATTGATAGACTATGCATGTTACATGGCAATTGTAGACTTGTGACAGTCACAGTACTAAATACATCCGAGTTAGAAAGATTAGTTTCATTCGGGAACGATGTTCGGGAACGCAAATCAACCTAACAAAATCCAACTATTTGGGAACAACTGTGAGACCATAAGAAAAGATGACTGTATCGTTTTAGATAAGTTTTGTCATCGAAGAAACAAACAATCAGACATCTAGCTCTATTGCATAGCCAAGAATTATATATGTGCATATTAAATAAGGTACAGGATGTTGAGACTTCAGGTGCTTCACATTACCATATCTACCAAATATGAATGTAGTAGCACTTCTTGTCACTGATTTATGAGCATACGAGTGAAATCGAGTTCAAAGGTCATACGGTTTACGTGACATTTTGGCAAAAACCCTGTTTCCATATTTATTCCTCTAGACCAAATATTAGACCTCTAGCTCTGTTGGTAAGCCCAGAATAAGATATGTGCATATTTAATGATCTCCAGGATGTGAAGCCGTTATGTTATTCGTCAACATTAATCGCCAAAACATACTTCTTTTCATTGCCTTCAGTTAGCTCATTTACGCTAACCAACTTAGTTTTGAAAATAAAATCATGCAAATAATGCATAAAATTCGCAGCTATCGAAGATTTATTAAGCCCTATACACTTGAAAAGGCTGCAGGCAGTGGTTTCAGAGATCTAGCCTGTCCGAAATCTCCTTGGTGTTCAGACTTCCTATTGACAATAGATGAACCTCGGCTGCATTGCTATCTTGGCGCAAAGTTAAAAGACAATTTTGATGAATGTTGGTCGTATCTTTTTCCAACATCTCTTGTGAAATATGATGCCTGGCATTTAGATTAGCGCCATATGTTTCTATAGCGCCCTGAATAAAACACTTTTCTCCGTTACTGGCTACTACTGTAATAAAACAATCTGTTTTTAAAGCATCTGTTGCATTAGAGGTGAACCATTGATAAAATATAATATGTGCATATTGAATGAGATACAGGGCTTACCCCTCGTCGGTGATTGCTCTGATTGACACGATTTCGAGTAACTTGCAATGAAAACCATGGGTTGACACATGCCAAATTCCAGTTGTAAGGGCGCGAAGCCAATCCCTTACCATTTTCTTGAATGCAGCTTAGCAGATTATTATTGCCCTCAATGTATGACTCAATAGCTATGTCTTGATAAGGTAAAATAGACGTAAATAATCAAGAAAACCCAGGCTAACGACGTGGCGCAAAAAATTGCATATGTTGTAATCAAATGCTCATGAATAGTTTCACATGACACCTCAGAGCTGCGCCTATTGGTTGAGAGGCTAGAGCTGTTGTGTAATTACTCGTTTGAGCTCATGCATACCTTGACCGGCGAGACACTGAAGATGGATGAAACGTGCACAATACGGAATAACTCGTCGGCGTATGAGCACATTTTCTTTCTTAATGTGGCAGATGTCGCTAATTACAACTGCATTCAGAGGTAAACTTTTGGTAGCCCGTATTTGTTGAAAAAATTCCCGACTAGCAAAATTTCTGTCGGTGTCACAACTGGGCCTCGATCGCAGGCAGTGTTGCAGGCAGTGTTGCTGGCAGTGTTGCAAGTGTTCTATCAGAATGGGTCCTATTAGTTACTGCTGCCCGTCACTACCCGACAGGAAATTTACCTTCCAATATCAATATCTGTAATCAGTAGATATCTCTGTACCAGAGACCATTATTCTCTATAAAACCAAATAAAATAATAGTCTCAGCCGTCGAATGTCCAGTGAGTTGCAACGATCATCTGTGATACGTCCATGCAACGATGATCGTAACCGGCATCTCAACACTGCCTGCCAGGAAATTAGCACTCCAATTATATATTGATGAAAGCTTTGAGACAGGACTCAGTCATTGTGAGTAAAAACAGACGCATATTTTGTAGCGTTCTATAAATGTGGTAGTACTCTTCGGGGGCTGATGCACATCAACACAGGCTAAACATCAGCAGCTCTTTGGTGTTGAGACATCTAATCTTGACAGTACGGCAGTCGACGGGTAGCGTAGTTGGACCGGTCGGGAAGATCATGTGATCGCTACATATAGACCTTTCAATCTAGGTTTGTTCCAGCAAAGTCATTTTTGTACCTATCATTATTTCTAATCTATAAAGATAAGTATCTTCAAATTTCATCCGTAACTTGAAGAACCATGTGAGTTTCTGTTCTAATGTTTTGATGTTAAAGCATCAACAGCAGTCAACTCTCGTCGAAGTGTCAACCATTTATTCGTAGGGAGGGAAATGTAAATGTCATAGAACACGCGCATACTGAGGTTGTCAATATTTTCAAATCGACAAGAAAATAATTATATTTTGATTAGATAAATTACAAACAATATCAAATTATTTTAAAATATCTCCATATGATGACAAATATAAATTGTTATTTATACCTCAATTGGTGAACCCGCTCATTTAAGAAAATCGTTTCTGACATACTTTTGCATATGCCAATCACCGTACAATACCAAATCAAATCCCCGGTACCGCCCACACCTCAAAAGCCGGGTTTTCGTGCAGACCGATACCAAAAATCAGACCTTTACTCTATTGGCCAACCCACAATAAGATATGCCCACGATTAATGAGGTACAGGATGTGGCAGCATAAGGTCACAAATCATACCAAATATGAAGGGTTCAGGACTTGTGGTTACTGATTTATAGGTATCTATACATATTCGAGGAAAAAAGGTCTTCGATGGCACATAGCATTTAGTCAAAACCTTTCCTTCAATACTTATAAATAGATGCTGTATTAACAAGTCCAGAATTAGATATGTGCATAAATTATGAGGTAAAGGAAGGGCTGTTCAAGTGATATTTTGCCAAAAATCTTTTCCCATACTTATATATACAGAAATCATACCTCTAGTTCTATTGGAAACCGAAAATTAGATATGTGCATAATTAAAGAGGTACAGGTATTAACCGGTCATGTGACATTTTAACAAAAAATATGTTCCCGTGCTTGTCCCTATAAAAAAGATCCGTAAAGGCTTATGCAAAGTTATAAACAAAGTTCGAAGAAAAATTTGGCATGATGCCATTAACAAGGTATAGGATGTAACACTTCAGAAGCCTAATGCCACTAAATATGAGAGTGTAAGCACTTGTCATTACTGATTTATAGGCAAATTGTAAAATAGAGGTCAAAGGTCTTTCTAGGCACATGGAATTTTGTCCATATTCTCCCATACTTACCCCAGTGTACCAACAATCAGACCTCTGGCTCTATTGGCTAACCCACAATAAGATATGAGCATAATCAATGAGGTACAAGATGTGGTGTCATGGGGTTTCCAGTCCTATCAAATATTAGTGTGGCACCTGTTTATTATTTAACCTGTTAAAACGTGAAGGCATATTCTAAATCAGCGAGAAGTGATCCTTGTTTTCATTTCCTTCATTTATCACATTTACGCAACCTACTTTGTTTTGAAAGTAAAATCTTGCAAATAATGCGTAAATTCGCAGCTATAGGAGATTTAATAAGCCCTATACGATTGAAAAGGCTGCAGGCGGCGATTTCGAAGATCTAGCCTGGCAAATTGCGGAAGAAGAAGGACAAGAAGAAGAAGAAGAAGAAGAAGAAGAACAACAACAACAACAACAAGAAGAGGAAAAATAGAAGAAATCCCAGTAAAAACAATAGCGCCTAAGCCAAAGAGAGAGCTTTGGCTCCTAATAATGGATAAGTATTTCATATTTAGAGTTTGGAAAATATAGAACAGCGCAATATACCTGAAGTGATAGAATGAACATTTATATACTATGTATTATATCATACCTGTATATTGATGGCGCAAATACCGCGATCTGATTGGTCGAGACGCGAAAGGAAACGTTGTATATTGGCGATATACTACAGCTGGCATACGCGCGAGCTCTCAGCAAAAATCAGTTTTGTACGTTACACAACAGAATTCCAATACACTGTTATGATATAATAGCAATAAATCACACCCAGCACTCGATTTTGACCAGTTCACACCATATATGCACTCGCTTTCGCTCGTACATATATGTCGTGAAATGGTCAAAAATATCGTGGTATACCGTCGCTGGGTGTGCTTTTTTTGCTTAAATATAACCTAAAGGGTGAGTAGCTAATAAATTTTCCGAAATCCCCTTGGTTATCAGACTTCCTATTGATATTAGATGAACCTCGGCTGCATTGCTATCTTGGCGCAAAGTAAAAAGACAATGGTGATGAATGCTGGTCGTTTCTTTTTCCAACAGCTCTTGTGAAATACGATGTCTGGAATTTAGAGTACTAAGATTATCGTCATATGTTTCTCTAGCTCACTGAACAAAGCATTTACTCCGTTACTGGCTCTTAGTGTAATGACATTATCTCTTTTAGACCATCTGTTTCAAAACAGAAAAGGTAAACCGTTGATAACAGCAGGGCATTGTGACAGATGGTCAGTATACCCATCAACCAATATAATTACCTTAGCGTGTCTTGGCAGGGCGACATAAACACAACTTAAATTTTGCTTTTCTACAAAATTGCGAATGTCTTTTGCCGCAACTTCACCCGTCTTGTTCATATTCTTTACCAACCTCAGACCTCTGTCATCACAGCCGCGTGGCGGCGCACATCTGAAATATTAAGGAATGGTTCAGCAATGAGTTTTACTGAACGCTGTGTCATCTGTGCGGAATAAAACCCAGTCCACAAATGGTCGCAAATTTTACATAATTTATTTTGTAACGACTTTGGTCTTAACATTAATCGCCAAAAAATTTAAAACAATAGGAGTGGTAATCTAGACAATTTCATCACATGGTCAGTTCACATGATCATTTATATTAAAACTGGACCAAATTCCAACCTTTGGTTCGTTTTCTTTCCACTGTATTTCTGAATAATAAATAATAAATACTCTCTCAGCGGTAGCTTTTCGTCCAACCTTATATTTTACTTGACGAATAAAAGTAAGGATTACAAATTAGCTGAAATGCCAAATACTACATGAGATCTCTATATTGCTGTGTAGGCAAAACAACGTCAATGACTGCGATCGTGAATGTTACCAGGAAATCTAGGTTGAAATCACTCACTAGGAAGCCTTGAAATTTACGTAGGTAGAATTGACTTCCGTCAACTTTATGCTGAGCGTGACTCTTGAGAGTCAAACAATTAATCAATTGTAGGCAAAAGTGTAGAAATGTATGTACCCTTTTGCTGTTAGCGTTCTTTAAACTCATGTTGTATTCAAAGAAAGGTCGTGAACTGCTACAGATGTTTTAATAAAGAGACAGTCAATAGCTCTCACGGTTGTACTCATATCCAATCACTTAAAGGTACATTGATTTATAATATCGAGGAGGGGTTAATTTTCGCACCAGACGGTCTAAAGGGAGTCATATTTTACGTGGTAATAATATAAAAATATGGAACAAAATACATTTGATATCACAGAAATAGAACATGGTTTTATTCAAACAACACATATAGAATTCCAGGTACAATACAAGTAGGATTTTACCAACAACATTGCTGGGCTATTCATTACTAGTTTTGACAGCTTGGCTAAAATTGATCATTTTATTCTATTGGTCACTTTTTATCTTTAGTTCACTACTCCCCGTAAAGGGAGTTGATATCAGTGAACGCATCGTCTGCTTGCATGGGTTGGCGTACGTACCCACGTGCGCACCTGCACTGTACATACTAAAGTAGGGATTTATGTCCGTCCACAAGTGTCAAAAATATGCAAATAGGGCAAAAATGGGTAAATCCTGCAAATTGCTAAATTTTTTTATCCACACAACAGATTTAGATGAAGCTTTGGCTTACTACGATTTGTTAAAAAATTTAGAGAATTTTTTATATTTGTATTATGCGCAATTTTTTCTATTTTTGGTCGATAAATCTTCTTCTCTTAACCTGAAAGTTTCGTTGCTTTGAAAATTGTTTGCATGTACCTAGGGGTAAACTTAACTGAGTATGTTCAAACTGTGACACAACATGCAAATTGTATTTTTGTGATAATGTGTGATGTGTTGGTCAAAATGTTTAATATTTCATTCTTGAATTGCATGGTCGACCGCTGCAAATTGTTGTGTAGCTGCATGCTAAACTGTGGATAAGAAATTGTTTGAATGAAGTTATCATTAGCAAGATGTATGCTAAAGAAAAATAGTAAGCAGCAAAAGTGTAAACTTTATAAAAATGTTAGTAACTGTGAGTAAGAGTGTTGGACATGTCAGTGCCGCAGATAGTTTTACAGAAACGCAACCGAAAATCTCAAAGCCAATAGTAAGCTGTTTTCTTAAATATCACTGCTTTGTTTGCATTAATTTTATATAATACAATACAACAAGAGGAAATCTTTTCATTGTTATGGTGGATTGTATCACTAATTTTGATGTACCACTGTAAATATGTGTGTTCATTAAAACAGTTGCCAATAATCGGTATTTGAGGGACTATGCATCAACATGCGTTCAAATGCACTTGACATTGTGATTGTCACACGATAAGGCCAATAAAAGCTATAAAATGTCGTATGTACACTCATTCTGGCCTGCCACAACGAACCAAATGTGAGCCAAGTGTCCTGGACGCTATGTTTTTCCATTCATTCCATTGCCACGGTCAATATCAGATGTTATTTCATTACAAAATTCATTTCTTTGTATCTTGTTACACGATGGAACCTTCAACAAGACTTTTCAAGGAATGATGCATACATACCCCTCTCCAGTTCTGTTTCGCCAATGGACAGCAGCGTATGGTTTCCCGTCACATATCTTCTCCGAGATCTGTTGTGCCGTTTTACGTATGTGAGGAATTAGAACAACTTGTTTATCGAGTACGTTTGACAACTTTTCAGCGATTGGTTTAGGGTAAGGTGGAGGTCGCCAAAATAATGGTTCGTGGACAGCAACACATTCTAATGAAGCTGAGTTTTCAAGAGCCCTCATCCTATTGCTTGAAGTCTTAGGAAGATGTTTAACTTCCGGCAGAGAGACATGGTAGTGATCATTGTAATATTGTTTTTGTTGTTCATATTTTTCAGGGGAGTAATGGTTATCATCCAATGGATTGAGTAGTATCGTTTGTACAGAATGGTTACAGTCACGATTAAACTTGTCTAAGGTTGCAAAATCGACGACTTCTTGTAGTTTTTTGATGTCATATGTGTCGTTAACGTAGTGTCTAGTCGGTATTGTGGGACTCTTTTGGTTGCTACCGTGAGCACTGAACATCAACTCCACGACTGTTCTGTTGAAGTGTAACGCAAATGCAACCCCTGATCTCCAAGCAGCGTACTGGACATTTGGTCCGTTAGAATCATGGTGCACGATCAGAAGGTAGCGACGTTTCGATACTGTTTGTTGAACATTTATTGGTGATGTCATCTTCTGAAATATAGGAGAATACAAAAACTAATCAGGGTTAAGCCATTAAATTTTCGCCAGTGAGAGAATATGCAATTTTTCCCGCCTTCCAAGGTTTGAAAACGTTTTGTCAGGACTACACAGAACATGCGACCCTCGAATTCCCAAGTTTTTCATTCGGTTTCTAGTGACACCCATATTCTTTTCTACAGAAGTGGTAAAGTATCAATTTTACTCGTAAAATATTCTCGAGTTATGGCTACCATAAGATTTTATCATCCTAACCGTTATGTTACCATGTAACATATGTTCATATTGCAAGACGACATTTAATTGGTAATAGCAAAATGCGAAATCGTGTGGTATGTGATAGTAATCCACGTAATGCGCCGAAATATGTTTAAATAGCGTAAATTTTGTGAACCGAGTTTCAATTAGAAGGTATTTTATCGTGTAAATGAAACGTGGATTTCGGCATCCCTCTAGAAGTGAATGGTTATGTTGGCTATATTTGCGACTGCAGTACCTTTTCTGAGTTTTTCTCATCCAAAATGTTCTTCCGGGCGTCATCGGATGTTTCATTAGACTTCCGTTTCGTACCATCGCTGTTATTCCAGTTATATTTGATGGAATTTTTGTGAGGCTTGTCACTCGTGCTTTTATTAAAGAACACCATCGCTGAGCTTTTTGTTCCGACCAAATTACTGGGCGCTCTCTCAGGTTGTTCTGTTGGCTCCGCTAATCTGTTCTCCAAATCAGAATTTTGATGAACGGAATCGTTTGCAGAACGCTCTTTCGGTGGCGATAATCCAGTCATTGCTGAACTGAACACTATTCGAGATGTTTCCATCAGATCAATTTCTTGGAAATGAAACAACAAAATCAAACAGCAAAAGAAAAGTCCAACACTACAAACAACTTTCGCTCTTTGGAACCACATTGATCCTGCCATGGTGACAATTGACAGAAACTAGCAACTCGATTGAAGACCTCCGGGCAACAAGACCAGAGCCGCGTGACCACTTTGCATAATCAGTATTAGCGATTGTTACAGCTTTAGCCAATCAAAGCCATTTTAACAACAGTCTGCTTTCGTCCAGTAATATTACATATCGCGGTGCTATTTGGGATTTGACAGAAATTACACGGAGGGAGGGCTTTAGTTTTTGAAAAGGACGCTGCACGAAAAATTGCTTTTGGGTAAAATGGGAACCTTTCCGAAAGAAACACCGGCCCTATTCCCAGTGAAATTTCTGTCCAGTCCTGTAATATTGTTGTTGAATTCTGATCGCTCACAGTGAGAAATGTTACCGCATTAAGATAATATACGGTCAAGTACAATCTGCTGAGAGTATGAGCTCAATTATTTACGCTGTATAAGTTCGCGTTCTGTGCTGTGCGGTGACATACATCTTCGATCATCAATGGCGGTCACAAAGCCACTCTCAAAATCTTACGTAATTGCCTAAAGGGAGAGGGTGGACATCATGTTGACGAACATCTCTAGAGGGGTGGAGTTGAGAAAGATTCTTGAAAAAGTAGGGTACAGAGGGGCAGCTTGACAATACTACTGGACAGAAAAGAGGGGGACTTGAAAAGTGCTACTGATCGGAAGTATCATAATAAACTAATATTGTACTCAAAATAACACCAAAATAAAGTAAAATAAATATTTTTGAAACATTTGAAACATCCCTATGTATTTGAAACATTGGATAAGTCACCAGATTGATTGGTACATGTCAGTACAAAAACACCATGTAGTGCCCCTTGCTATACAACCACCATGAACGACAGAGTGACTTCGAGTGGACCATTGTTCTTATTGATTAACTATGAGGTGCTAGCTGATCATGTGGACAGACAACGGAGTCTGATGTTGGGTATCATGAAAATAAAGGCTCAGTTTCTGATTTCAAATGTTTTTGCGAAAAAATTGCATCAATTTTGAAATTTCGGTCAATGCGAATGATGCAACGTTGGAGTCACAAGGCATCATTAAACGAAACAAAAAAGGTCACCGGCCCTATTAATTTATTCAATGTAAAATGTAATTTATTCGTAATATTTAAATATATCACGCGTATGTACAATCATTTTCCTGGAAATGCACTCGAAAACGTATGATAAGGTGCATCGGAGCTCGAGTGTTGTTGCTGATGCTTGTGTCAGTCATTACGTGACGACACTAGCACAGTACTAGTGCCGCCAGTGGTGAACTGAGTGGGACACTTCGTTTCAAATTTGACATCACAGAGCAAAATGTCAAAAAGATAGCTAGCTAATAACAATAGGTATACGTTACTGTGAATTTCGTTAATTTAGCCTACATAGCCAATGAGGAACAAAATATTATTTCCGACTTTCCGTAATGTTTCGATGATGAATTAAGTATACACCAAGGGACAGATGCTACCACAAACGTTTGTGCAACCACATGAGTTCACTATATAAAGAAACAAGGCAGCACATTGTTACAATAAAGCGCTAATAAACGTTGTTCATGTTTCTCTCTTATATTACTTGGAATGATAAACCCAGTTTGGTTTAAGACGCTCAACATATTACGAGCACAGGCGAATTGCTTATCGCCAATGCTACTGTCGTAACGTAAAGTTTCGAACTGTACATTAAACATGCAAATAGAAACTATGGCGGTCGGTTTTATCTTGTTCAATAAAGTACGGGAAGGGGTGTTGGTGAGCAGAATTTCTGTTGTGCGACCAGCGAGTTTAATAAATGTTAGAAGCGCAGTCAGTCATGTGACTGACATATGATCTTCACGATTATACAATTACATACTCAAATAAAAGTTCTGTATATCAAGACAGATCGTTAAAATTTGCGATGGACATTGAGTCACAGCGAAGCTCTTTACAGTCGCGTAGTCACACGTTTGACCTTAGGTGCTGTATTCACACATTATTGACATTTTGCACTGATTCCCTGAACCTTTGATACAGGTCATTCTTTTCCTCCATTGATGAATCTCGTTCGACATTGTTGTCTTCTGATATTGTCTCGCTACACTGTTGACCTTTGGTGTTGTTCATCCAAAACGATTACCTCTGACTGTGTACGTACTTTAAACCTCTTATGTTGACCACGATTGCCATCCTTGACATTGATTCATACATTGTTGATACATATGATATTTTTCGTAAGATTTGAGAAGTCAATCTAAATTTCTCAAGCTTTGTAAAAGGAAAATATCATTTTATAAGTCAAGTAGCAAGTAAAACACCATGTGACCCTTGAAATAAACTCCTGGTAATACCTTAAATGAAATATGTCCCCCGAAAGTGATAGACTTAAACTCTTACTGAAATTTTCCCCAATGAAACTTTCGAACATTCTCTTACCAAAGCAAAAATAAGAATTGGGGGTCACTGTGCAAACTTTGGTACTAGAGATACAAATAACCTACAATTTTCCGATATTTTAAATTAAAAATGGTCACCATCTCAGTGTTAACTCTCTGGCGGAAAAAAATTCGATTTTTCGAAAAACTAAGAAGGTTACGACTTTTCTTTTATCAAGAGCTTTAGAATGAACCCAAAAAATGGTAGGCCACAAGAAAAATGATAAAATTTGTAAGCCCGAATTTCTGTCCACGAGACGCATTCTACCTTATGACTTAAAAAACTCCCAGACCATTGTTGAATTTTCTAACAGGACACGCAATATTATTTTGACCGTACATAATATATATCCATGATATTATATAAATTATCATGTTATGATGTGATAAGTGACAAGTTTGAACTAAGAATAGTATGCACCTCGAAAACGAAAGACAAATTTTTGCTCCACCACAAATCTTGAACGAAAATCAGGGGTCACCGTGCAAGTTTTGGGAAGCAACAAATAGTCTAGTGATTACCGATACTTGATATTCAAAATAGTCAATTTCTTGTCACGTTAGCTCGGTATGAGAATTGTCGATTTTCGAAAAACGGAGAAGGTAATTATTTTCTTACCCATAGAGCTTTAAAATTCAAAATAAGCCCCAACAAGTGGCAGATCAGTAAAGTATTAAAAAATAAAAGTACGGTTGCCTGCCCCAGATGCGCATTCTACGTAATTTATGTTGTTCTCTCGTAAATCCAGGCAGCTCCAGACTGGAAATAGAGAGTTCCTATTTCGTGATTGTAAATAGAAATTATCGCCTAACAGCAATGTCTTCGGCAATCCAGGATAAAACATCAGTCATTTTCACTGTTTTCGCATTCCGTAATCGTCTTACGCTCATGACATTGCCTTCCCAACTTGAATGTACACTTGCAATGTAAACATGGGAACCTGCACAATATTGGAGAAAGAGTAGATGATGAAGGTTTATGCCATAGCAATGATAAAATCATATAATAACACTGATAGACGGGTATACACGTGTGATCTATAGCTGGCCTGAAACGCTTAGCCAGTTCTGTCTCCGGTAAACTGTACCCAAATATTAAAAGACTAAACCTCGGGAAGCGTCACTCTTTGGATGTACCCTGTACATGGCAGTTCAAACAACGCAGCACAAACTCTAAAATGTCCTTCTCTTATGTCGAAAAGTCGATGTTTTGACAAATATACAATATCTAAAACTCTGCAATTGATGTACAAAGTGCTTGAACCAAACATAAGACCTAGATTCAAAGCACTCAATTTAATTTTAGTTTCCTCGTAAAAAGTCTATTAGAAGAGCAAGGCCAATGGTAAACCCATGATGCATATGTGTATACACTTACAGAGTGCTGCTGTTACACGAGCATAAACACCTAAGGTACGACAGAGTGTTGCAGTTACCCTGTATATACACTTAGGGTATGAGAGATAATTAAAGTTACACGTTTATAAACACTTATGTATGACAGTGTTGCAGTTCCATGTGCAAACAAAAACTTATATATGACAGAGTGTGGCTGTTACATTAGTATTAACACTTACGTGCACATATCTCCTGCTCTACGAGAGACCAAAAATAGTTGTCTCGTTTATATTTTTCTACATCCGGGAACTTTGGTGGAGCGATATCGTCTTTACCGACGACGTTCGGCACATGAGCATCCTTCATGATCTTCAACATAACCTGGAACAATGATCAGACCACAACAATTAATCTTTATGTACCAGCGACATCTACGTTAGAAGACAAAAACTCCTTTAAGTGCTGGCAAACTGCGGTTCCTGCCATCTTACCGACGTACTCTTGCTTACTAAGACTTAAAACAGTTGGTATTAGGAGCGCAATTCATATTCAAAGTTTAATGTCTTCGGATTTTTGTTGACTGATACCAGTTACAGATACTTTTAATTTGACTTTGTCTATTAACCGAAAATCAGATTTGACAGAGGCAGACAATTTTACCAGGATAAAAACAATAGTAACCGTGCAAAGGTTGATCACATTATATACTAACATCTACGGTCAATGTTGAGATAAGTTGACTTCAAAGTAACAACTGTTGTCGAACATTTGTTGTACACCGGACTGGATAATTAACAAATAAACAGAAAACAAGGAACACAAAAGAGAACATATTAGAAAAAACAAGATAGATAGATAGATAGATAGATGGATGGATGGATGGATGGATGGATGGATGGATCGAAAGTAGACAGTTCGATAGATTGATTGACA
This sequence comes from Ptychodera flava, assembly GCA_001465055.1. Classification (NCBI taxonomy): domain Eukaryota; kingdom Metazoa; phylum Hemichordata; class Enteropneusta; family Ptychoderidae; genus Ptychodera; species Ptychodera flava. Next base: position 204,075 of record LD349099.1, on the reverse strand, counting down.
CAAACTAACAAGAAAAATAAATATAACATGTATCGCAGAACAACTTAAAACAAATTTTATGTATGTCATCACTTTGCTATGAAATGGTCATCTTCTGTCTGTAACCTGTAAGGTCCATTTCATAACAAGGTGTATACATTTTCTTTTACTTATTTTGTTAGTTGTTTGGATTTCCCTTAATTTCTTTTGTTCTGTTGTTTATTTTCTAATTATAAATTGTCTTTCTGTATTTTTAATTCAACAGAACCTAAAGCGTGAGTGGCTCCAAAAATTGTCCGAAATCTCCTTGGTATTCAGATTTCCTATTGGTATTAGATGAACCTCGGCTGCATCTTGGCGCAAAGTTGAAAGGCAATTGTGATGAATGTTTGTCGTATCTTTTTCCAACAGCTCCTGTGAAATATGATGCCTGGCATTTATATTATTTAGATTATCGTCATATGTTTCTCTATCGCACTGAATAAAGCATTTTTCTCCATTACAGGCTACTAGTGTAATGACATAATCTCTTTTCGACCATCTGTTTCAAGAAAAGGTAAACCCTTGATAAAAGCAGGGCATTGTGACAGATGGCCAGTACACCCATCAACCAAAATAATTACCTTAGCGTGTTTTGGCAGGGCGACATAAACACAACTTAAATTTTGCTTTTCAACAAAACTGCGAATGTCTTTTGCTGCAACTTCACCCGTCTTGTTCATATTCTTTACCAACCTCAGACTTCTGTCATCACAGCCGCTTGGCGGCGCACATCTGAAATATTAAGGAACGGTTCAATAGTGATTTTTACTGAACGCTGTGTCATCCGTGCGGAATAAAACCCAGTCCACAAATGGTGGCAAATTTTACATAACTTATTTTGTTACGACTGGGGTATTAACATTAATCGCCAAACCATTTAAAAGAACACCAGTGGTAAGTAGGCAAATTTCACCGTCCTGACAATTCACGTGATCATTTATATTAAAAATGGACCAAATTTCAATCTTTGATTTGTTTTCTTTTCACTGTATTTCTGAATTGTAAATAATAAATATTCTCTAAGCGGTACCTTTTTCGCCCAACCTTATTTTTACTTGACGACTAAGAGTAAGTATTGCAAACTAGCTGAAGTACTAAATACTACATTAGATGTTCGTATTGCTGTGTACGCTAAATGACGTCAATGATTGCTATCGTGAATGTTAACAGCAAATTCAGGTTGAAATCATTCACTTAGGAAGCCATCAATTTTACGTAGGTAGAATTGACATCCGTCAACTTTATACTCAAAGTGACCCGTTAGAGTCAAAAGTTTAATCAATTGTAGGCAAAGTGTCCGAACTTGAAATGTATGTGCCATTTTACTGTTATCGTTATTTTAAACTGTCGTTTTATTCACAGAAAGGTCGTCAACTGCCACAGATGTGTTAATATAGACAAGGGCGGCAGTTCTATTTATAGGAAAATTCATGACCATAATTTCAATAAAGAGACAGTCAATAGCTATCAAGGTTGTACTCATATCCAATCACTTAAAACTACGTTGTTTTATAATATCGAGGGGGGGGGGGTAGTTTTCGCACAAGACGGTCTGAAGGGAGTCATATTTTACATGGTAATAATATAAAAATATTGAACAAAATACATTTGATATCAGAGAAATAGAACATGGTTTTATTCAGACAGCACACAGAGAATTCCACGTAAAATACAAGTAGGATTCTATCAACAACAGTGCTGGGATATACTTTTCTAGTTATGACAGAACGGCTAAAATTAATCATTTGATTCTGTGGGTCACTTTTAATCTGAAGTTCACTTCTCCCTGTAAAGGAAGTTGGCATCCGTGAAAGCATCATCCGCTCGCACGGGTTGGCGTACTTATCCACGTGCGCACCTACAGTGTGCATACTTATGTACGAATCTGTGTCCTTCAAGCTCCAGCACCTACCATCTTAGTATTCGATGTACTGGTGTACCAGGGGGTGGAGATGGGCTTTATTCAAATGAACATACCGGTGTCAAAAATATGCAAATGGGGTGAAAAGGGTTAAATCCTGCAAATTGCTATTTATTTTTTATCCACAAACCAGATTTAGATGAAGCTTTGGCTTTACTACGATTTGTTCAAATTGTGGTGAAATTTTTATATTTGTATTATGCGCAATTTTCGCCGTTTTTGGTCGATAAATCTTCTCTGAAACTGAAAGTTCCATTACTTTGAAACTTGTTTGCATATATCTAGGGGTAAAATTAGCTGAGTATATTCAAACTGTGACAAAACATGCAAATTGTATTTTTGTGACAATTTGTGCTGTTCTTGGACAAAAATGTTAAATATCTCATGGTCGAATTGCATGGTCGAATTGCAAAAACTTGAGAACCGCTGCAAATTACACTTTTGCATTTGCTGTGTAGCTGCATGCTAAACTGTAAATGGGAAATTGTTTGAATGAAGTTATCATCGGCAAAATGTATGCTAAATAAAAATAATGAGCAGCACAAGTGTACACTTTGTTGAAATGTTAGTAACTGTGAGTAAGAGTGTTAGACATGTCGATGCCGGTGGTAGTTTTACAGAAACGCAACCGAAGATCTCCAAGCCAATAGTAAGCTGTTGTTTTTAAATATATCACTGCTTTGTTTACATTAATTCAATGTAGTACAATACCAGAAGAGGACATCTTTTCATCGGTATGGTAGATTGTATCACTAATTTTGATGTACCATTGGACATATGTGTGCTCATTAAAATAGTTGCCGATAATCGGTATTTGAGGGACTATGCATCAACATGCGTTCAATTGCACTTGACATTGTGATTATCCCAAGGTAAGGCCCATAGAAGCTACTAAATGTCATATGTACACTCGCTCTGGCCTGCCACATCGAGCAAAATGTGAACCAAGCTTAGTGTCATGGACGCTATTATTTCAATTAATTGTAACCATTCATTCCGTTGCCACGGTAACCTTTTGTTGTTTTATTACAAACTTCTTTACTTTGTATCATGTTACTTGATAGAACCTTCAACAAGACTTTTCAATTAAATACGCAAACGTACCTCTCTCCAGTTCTGTTTCGCCAATGGACAGCAGCGTATGGTTTACCGTCACATATCTTCTCCGAGATCTGTTGTGCCGTTTTCCGTATGTGGGGAATTAGAACAACTTGTTTATCGAGTACATCTGACAACTTTTCGGCGGTTGGTTTAGGGTAAGGTGGCGGTCGCCAAAATGATGGTTCGTGGACAGCAACACATTCTAAAGAAGCTGAGGTTTCAAGAACCCTCATCCTATCGCTTAAAGAGTTTGGAAGATGTTTGACTTCCGGCAGAGAGACATGGTAGTGGTCATGGTAATATTGTTTTTGTCGTTCATAACTTTCAGGGTCGTAATGGTTGCCTTTATCATCCAATGGATTCAGTAGTAAAGTTTGTACAGAATGGTTGCAGTCACGATTAAACTCGTCTATTGTTGCAAAGTCGACGACTTCTTGTAGTTTCTTGATGTCATATGTGTCGTTAACGTAGTGTCTGGTCGGTATCGTGGGACTATTTTGGTTGCTGCCGTGAGCTCTGAACATCAATTCCACGACTGTTCTGTTGAAGTATAACGCAAATGCAACTCCTGATCTCCAAGCAGCGTACTGGACATTTGGTCCGTTAGAATCATAGTGCACGATCAAAAGGTAGCGACGTTTTGATACTCTTTGTTGAACAGTTATTGGTGATGTCATCTTCTGAAATATAGGAGAATACAAAAACTAATCAGGGTTAAGCAATTTTCGCCAATGAGAGAATATGCAATTTTTCCGTCTTCCATGGTTTGAAAACGTTTTATCAGGACTACACAGAACATGCGACCGTCGAATTCCCAGCTTTTCTTTCGGTTTCAGGTGACTTGTATATTCTTTTCTACAGAAGTGGTAAAGTATCAAATTTTTTTAAGAATTTTAGTCGTAAAATATTCTCCAGTACTGGGCGTCAAGAGATTTTATCATCCAAACCGTTATGTTACCATGCACACTATGTCCTCATATTGCAAGACGACATTTAATTTGTATTAGCAAAATGCGTAATCGTGTGGTGTGTGTTAGTAATCCAAGCAATGCGCCAAAATATATTTAAATAGCGTAAAGACTCTGGAAACCGAGTTTCAATTAGAAGGTATTTGTCGTGTAAATGAAACGTGGATTTCGATTTCCCTCCAGAAGTGAATGCTTATGGTGGCTATATTTTCAACTGAAGTACCTTTTCTGTTTTTTTCTCATCTACGATGTTCTTCCCGACGTCATCGGATGTTTCATTGGACTTCCGTCCCGCACCGTCGCTGTGATTCTGGTCATATTTGATGGAATTTTTGTCAACCTCGTCACTCACGCTTTTATTAGAGGACACCATCTCTGAGCTTTTTGTTCCGACCAAATTACTGAACGCTCTCCTAGGTTGTTCTGTTGGTTCCGCTAATCTGTTCTCCAAATCAGGATTTTGATGAGCTGAATCTTTTTCAGAACGCTCCTTCGGTGGCGATAATCCAGCCATTGTTGAACTGAACACTATTCGAGATGTTTCCATTAGATCAATTTCTTGGAAATGAAACAACAAAATCAAACAGCAAAATAAAAGTCCAACACTACAAACAACTTTCGCTCTTTGGAACCACATTGATCCTGCCATGGTGACAATTGAAAGAAACTAGCGCTTCAATTAAAGACCTCTGGGCAACAAAACAAGAGCCGCGTGACGACTTTGCATAATCAATATTAGCGACTGTTACAGCTCTAGCCAATCAAAGCCATTTTAACAACCGTACCATTTCGTCCAGTAACATAACATATTGCAGAGTTGTCAGGGACTTGACAGAAATTACAGAGGCGATGTTCTTTTTTAAACGACGCAGCACGAAAAAATAGTGACCCTAGGCCTTCAAAAGTGTTTGCAAGAA
>LD349099.1:182599-193094 GCA_001465055.1 Ptychodera flava | reverse complement strand
AGACCTATACTACAACATTCGTAGTAACCGATTATCTGATTGGCTATTTACTGGTCACATACAGTCGTGTGGTGGCGCTTTAAAAAACACGATCTAGGGGGTCTATCTGCCAAGGTCTGATTTCGGGAAGCATCCAGCTGCCCGTAGCGGAGACCTTGGCAAGCGAAGATGTTTGTGCGCATGCATGCACGAGCGTTTCCGAATACCTCCTCGAGGTACGACGACGTATATCAGCGTGCTCCAGCGTGCTCTTAACTTATACAACACTTACCCATAACGTGTTCGACGTACGCCAAATTTTCATACGTTGGCATACGCTTGCTAAATCGTCAAGGTGTGAGAGGTGGCGCATGTACTGAATAGCATGGAATGACCTAAACGACGTCAGGTTATGGGTGAGGTAGTGATAAATGGCGACGTCTGAAAACGAGGACAAACTATAACACCAAAAATATGGTGACAGCAAATCGAAATACATAAATTTCATAATTTACTTCACGAAGGTTCGTGCGGGCTGATTCTCCAAGATACAGAAATTCTTGCTATCAGTTCCGCCTTCCACTTATCGCTATTTTTTAGAATCACGAACAGGCTGGAGGCGAGACCCTATAGCGTTGATATTATCTTAGACGATACTGTAACATCATAATGCCACCTGACATTATATTGCCTAGCCACTTTACCACTGAGTACATTGAGCGAATGTGCATGACTTGATTCAGACTGCAGCTCTCTGAATTGCAATTTCTCCCATATAACCTGTGGCCCCATAGCATGGTTATTCCCCGCACATCGAGGGCAAGTAAACGACGTTTCTTTGCATAAAGAGTGTATGTATATCCACAGTAAAAGAGCAACAACGGCACGAAATAGGTCGGTTTTTTGGGTCCTAGAAATCGTTAAATCGTCAGTGTGTTCTATCAAATTGACGCATCATTCACTCATTCATGACCCGGAACTGAGTAAGCTTATGCGTACCTGGCCAAATGCCATTTTGTTAAACTTAAAAACAAACACACAAGCAAACATACAAGTATATTCGAATGTATGGAGTGTGACGAGAGTTCAAACAAGCGTCGCGGCGTAGTGTCACTCGCGTCAAGTTTTCGAGGTCATCCACATAAGTTTTCGCGGAATCCAGAGGGCTGCGTGTACATAGCCTGACACGGCCTAGTTCACAGGTCACTTCGCGCACAGTCCCTCCACCCACGTGGGTGGAACATAGGGGGTTGTAGAAATGTCCGTCCCCAGGGTTAGGGGCAGGGGTAGGGGTGTCTTGGTCTCAGCACAGATTTCTTCTTGATATAGTTTATTTTATTTTAATACGTTTGACTATGATATGTATTGCCAATAAACATTTAAACTGCCAACCTTTGTGCCTTGGTCTTATGTTAGCACTGGTTTTGTAACGTTTTTTCTCCGTCGGCGTTCGCTGTGTCACGTATTTGTCCTTTGACAGTCTTACGCGAAGTTTTGTCACTGTGCTGCGTCTATTATCTGATGCGTTTGATTGCCTATGCGCCAAAGCAAGCAAAAGGTAAATTACTAATCTGTGGACGCTGTCACCAGATTATCACAGGATTAACTTTGACAAAGTCAACAACGATCACACCATATCTTCAGTTATACCTTGCTGGTGGGTTCGTTGTGGACTTTGTCAAAGTTAATCCGGTGATAATCTGGTGACAGCGTCCACAGATTAGTAATTTACCCTTGCTTGCTTTGGCACATTAGGCAATCAAACGCATCAGGTAATAGGCGCAGCGCTAGCACAGTGACAAAACTTCGCGTAAGAATACGTGACACAGCGAACGCGGACGGAGAACAAAACGTTACAAAACCATAACAGACACCAAAGGTTGGCAGTATAAATGTTTACTGGAAATACATGCCATAGTCAAACGTATTAAAATAAAATAAACGATATCGAGAAGAAACCTGTGCGAACACCAAGACACCCCTACCTTTGCCCCTACCCCTGGGGACGGACATTTCTACAACCCCCTATGGGTGGAAGGACTGTGCTTCACAGTATTCAAGCGCACCGCATGGGTCAGCAAAAGACAGTAGAAAAGAAGGGTCTCTCTTCCCCCTCACACTCTGTGGTTTAGCACAGTCATCCATCAATTAAATTAGAGGAAGAGACGGCGACCGTTCCACCTTTGGTTTGTATTTGCTGTTCTCTATGGCTGATAGTGGTCTGACGATATTCGACCCACTGACATTATAGTCATGTACACATTAAAGGTGGAACGCGCCTCAAGGACAGATATTTGGACTCTCAAATTTTAAACGTTCTTTTCTGATCTACCACTTGTGGGGGCTCATTTTAAAGCTCTTGGAGAAAGAAAAACTTTCACCGTCTTAGGTTTTCGAAAATCAAAAGTTTAGTTTTCACCCCATAGAGTTAACACAGGAATGGCAGCCATTTCTAATTTCAAATATAGTAAAATATTGAGTAATTTGTTTCGCTAGGTCCATACTTTGCACGATGACCCCTGATTTTTATTATTGATTTGGATAGACATTGGTTGAAAGTTTCATTCGGGTAAATTTGAGCAAATATTTAAATCATTTACATTGGAGGCGCTTACTAGCCTAAGTGTGTTATCAGAACGGCTGATGTATTATGTTTCTGTATGGAGGCCGGGTAAACCTACTCATACATGTACAAAATCACTGTATGGCCCGACCTTTAACAAACGAGAAATATGTCTGGCAGCGCTATTATGTTAATGGCAATGTTACATCCGCGTGTACCTGGCCTGTTTGCTATCATCATAAACGTGCGAGATAAGTGCAAGGCGGAACTCATAATCGGCGTTTCTGTATCTTCGAGAATCAGCCCACTGTGATGTCGATACTGATATCGAACCTGTTTGACACTAAAGGCCCATGAGCTGCAACTCTGCGAAGTTTGTCCAACCTCAAGGTACCTCCAATTTCTTCAGATATTCATTGTAATCTGCAAATTGAACGATAGCTATGAACTATGCCTCAACAACGTTTACTCGTGGCAGACTCGGAATAGGCAAGAAATTGAACAGACATTTGTACATTTTAAATTTCCCGCCATTTTCAAAACCTTGCCATGTTATGTGAAAACGGAAAACGAAGAATTTTTGTCGAAGTCAAGTGAATCCCTTTTCCGTCCATTCAGTGGGTTGCACAATGTGGTATTTGAAAAGATTCAAATGAGGAGTGTGTGCATCATTTACACTGTTTATCATGTAGTTGTATGGAGGCGGTCATATTTGGGTGTGGCACCCATTTATTATTTGTCATACTGAAACCTCCCCATGCAGTCCCACTCACTCGACAATTATACTTGAGTTAACATCTCTTTGTAAGAACATTTCTATGACCTAATTTTAATCTAAATATAAAATCATGAAAATAATGACAAAAGTTGCAGCTCATGTGCCTTTAATCCTCACGTAAGTGTACTGTCAACTTTCGGAGTGGTAACATTATGTACCCTACCAGACGCCGCCAAACACCTTCTCTTTGTGCATTCTGTAAACTTTGCGACAATGTAATTCGCCTGATGATTATCGTTCAAGGTTTATGCTGAGCAAACCAAGTGTGGGACATGCTATCAAAATCGACTATGCAAGTTTTACGTTTGTAAACTACAGTTGCTTACAGAAAAATGTACTCTAGATGACTGTGTTGCTAATACGCCGATCAGTACCGTTACCTAACCAACTTGCCCGGGTGGGGGCAAAACTGCTATTGATGCGATCGTGTATTTAATGTTTTGAAGGTTGCTATAGCGCATTCATGTACATTTGTTAATAATTTGAGCTTGTATGACTCGCTGTAGATGGCTACGGGATTCATATGGAAAATTTACGAGAATAATAGCTCTACAATTATATTGTATCTGGTCAAAAATGAAAACAATGCTGAACTGCTAAAAAAATCTCAAGTCTTGCCACTTTTGCAAAACTGGTATTTCCTTATGATATTCTGCGGAACAAATGTTGAATTCTCGGGGAAAAGGACATATTTAAAGTAAAATTCAGAGACCATTGTCATATCAAGCGGAAACTCTTTGAACCCTCCTTCAATCTAATGGTTTGTCTCCAATTAGAAATAATACAAGTGATTTCATCATAATGGAAAAAAGGTGTTTAACCCAGATAATGTTCATAATTTTAGATGTAAAGAAAACACATTTGCATCAACTGAACTCTCATGCATCTCTCGCATATTTTACACAGGGGATATACGATTAGATCGTGTGAGGGCGTAGTCCTCCGATATTGCATGATATGCCTACTTTCACACCCTTGATTTGGAACTATGGCCTGAATTCGTTGAAGAAATTTTACAGCGATTTCAATTCATTCCATTCTTTCTTGACACCACTGTAACAGTTCGTGATGGCCGTTTACAGCAAAGCTACAGACACTTACAGCTATCTTCGACCGTGATCAGGCTCCCATCCAAGACATGCCTTCCGCTCACTTGTATATAGCCAGGCTATACGTGACTGCAAAATCTGCTTTGAGAATGATGGCGACCGTGACGAACAACTTGTCAGCTTCGCCAAACATTTGTCGCCCTAAAATACAATCCTACTACAGTTGATTAACAGATCAACCGGGCCAGCAATATCGATCGCAATGACCTCCTCCAATACAGGCAAAAGAAAGACTTAAACGGAATCCCACTGTTTTAACTTACAGTACACAACTGAAGAAACTGAACAAACTAGTCAATAAACTCCATCCAATCATACGGGAGGACACACTACTCCGACAAATCTTCCAAGAAAATCCCATAATAGCTTACAGGTACCCTCCGAACATGAAACAACGCATTGCCTCGGTAAACTTCCTACGACCAACATCCTGTTGTATTAAAGCGAGATGCAGACTGAGTCCCCTCATCAATACCGCCACCACACTGTAGTCGGACCCAATTAGAAGACTTTCAACATTAAAGGATCATATGAATGTGACTCAATCAACATCATCTACTATCATATATACTATCACCTGTATGAAATATCCATCTGCTGTGTACTTCGGCCAAACGCGACAGTCTCGGCTGGGTTTGATGTCACTATAGGAAAAAATTGCGAATCTGGAGCGAGAAAATGACGCTTTCTCGTAATTGGTGAGAATCTCCTGTCATTCTCACTGCTACCTGTGAGAATTTTTTTAATTCTCACCGGTGAGCAGTGAGAAATGCACTCCTTGGTGAGATAACAGATTCTCACAGTTGAGAATGGAAATTCTCACCAAGCACTGTGAGAATGACAGACACGGACAGACAGACAGACATCGCTATGACATTAGCCCAGACTTGTCGTTCGCTAGTGTGAATCAATCTGGTTAATTCTCACCAGTAAACAATGAGTTTGGATAATTCTCACCAATGAACAATGAGTCTGGTTGATTCTCACCATAAAAATTACCATTCTCACAGTGCTTGGTGAGAATTTCCATTCTTACCTGTGAAAATCTGTTATCTCACCAAGGAGTGCATTTCTCACTGCTCACCGGTGAGAATTCAAAAATTCTCTCCGGTAGCAGTGAGAATGACAAGAGATTCTCACCAACGGCGAGAAAGCGTCACTTTCTCGCTCCAGTCTCGCAATTTTTTCCTATAGTGTGTGGTTGTGGGGTTTGTTTCAGAGTTGGATTTTGCTTTGTGCAGGGACAAGCCGAGCCGAATGCTCCGTTTAAGTCCTATATGAAGTGTATTCTGACGCGATTGTTGTTCTGACACAGGTAATGCCTATTGCGAGACATATCCTGCACAAACGTTCAACTGCCACGCTCATAGCTAGGGGAACTACGAGCTGAGGTGCCACTCTGGATGATTGTGCTTTCAGTAACTGAAGCTGCCATTCCAAGATGTAGATTGCAGCACAACCTTAAATCTTTATTCAAGATGGCGACCGTATCTTTCACCGTCCCAGGTCTGATCTGTTAGTGTACATTCGCTACAAAGTTATATACGTTTATTAAACTTAAAAAAACTACAAAATTATCATCATTATACAATGGTCATCATGTGGAAATTCTCCCGCCAGTCTTTGACTGTATTAAACAAGATCACACCATTGAATATCCAGTTCTCGATTGTTCTCATTCAACTTATACAGAGAATTAATTAAAAGTATGACGCTATCTTCTATCCCTACTCGTATAAACTTGAACCGACATTTACACTCTTTGGCCACGCGAGGGATGCTTCGAGGTAAAATCTCTGCAAAATTAATCTCTACCGGGGGGAGGGGGGAGGGACGATCACCTACAAATTTTATATGAGAAACGAATTACCCAATATTTACCGATTTCGAAAGTCAAAACGGCTGTCATCCCTTTGTTTTCTCTATCGGAAAAAAATAAATAAAATTTCCGATTTTCACAAAAGTAGGCCAGAACTTTTTTCTCTGCATAAACTTCCTGGAGCCCCTACAAGTGGGAGGCCAAAAGAATATTTTGAAAGTTTTAGGATCCGAATATCTGTACATTCCTGTACCTGATGCAGCTTTAAGCTCATGTTATTACCGGCCCGTACACGAGTAACCGGAATAGCACCGAATACCACGAACAATATACGTACCGGAACGATGACGACCAAACTACCTCTCGACTAAGCCACGTTGCAATACGACAATGTTTGCGCACCATTACAACTTTAAAGAAAACAAAACATTTAGCGTTGATATTTCTTGACGATTTTTTTTCAATCTACCAATGCCGGCGTAAATCCATTATAATGCATATGGTATTAACCCGAATAATCTAAAATAAAAGATGGTTTAACGATGCAAGTTTAAGGTTAATATGATAAATTTATGCAAAAATTAAAAGTAATGTCATTTTCATGAAACTTTGTAAATACATCTTTTAATACAGTGTAATTTTAGAAATGATACAGAAAATGGCGGTCACCATTCGCTTATTATTTAGCAAAATTAAAAACAGGATGTTACCGGCCTTATTTTCAAAATATAATCACCTGGCATGACTGAAAAAGTTATGCAAAAACTATGACTTGACTGCCTTAAGTGAATAAAGTGAGTCACCTGGGGGAGGGGTCATGTCAGTGAGTGGTTCAAAGATCATTGAGACCCCTTCGAATAGACACTGAACTGAAATGTCCCTATAAAACTATTCTCATGTCAAATGATGCTGAATACCATCAGATGAGACCCTACCTGTTAGTCTTGGTAGTTGGCGTAAGAACAGGGCGTTTGGGAAGTTCACTCTCCGCACTTGACCTCCGCCTATCAAAAGCAAGGGGTAATACATTTGGCCTTACGCCAAAAACAAATAAATTTTGCTGTTCCGATAACATGGTTTTCAGTAAAATAGGGTACGTAGGTCGGCAGGATTTTTATTTTCCCATCCCCAAAATATTTTTATTTTAAGTTTAATTATGCATTTTCAGGGGTTCAGGGCGGTCAAACACTGGCCACAATATTTCCAGAAAAATGTATCGTAGATATAAAAGGAAAAAACAAAATAAAAGACATCCTCGTTCAAGCAAAAATCTAAAGCCAAATAACGAAACGCGTAAATTTACGTGTTTTTTCCTTCTTTAATTTACTTTTGTATTTACGTAGCTCTTAAAAGTTTAGGGTCGGCAGGTAAAAAAATAGGGTAGATCGGGTTATCGGAACTGCACAATTTTTTGTTCGGCCTTATTTAATTCACAATTCTAGAGTGCCCCGGTTCTTCAACTAATTATCGGACTAATCGCGCCAGTGTCGCACTAGTACACACACTCTAGATCTCACTATGTTGCTATTCAAATGCTAAGGCGACCGCAGAAAGTAAGTTGGTACCCATGGCACAAGGTACAAGAAAAGCGACAAGCAAATACAATAATATGGGTTAAATGACTATCTTCACAAATGAAGTTTTATGTATATTTGTTAACAAATGTTGTGTGCATGTGAGTTATGAAAACATCCCTTAGAGGGTTTGAGAAGTGTTGTCCGGTGACAGAACGAATACCTGTTTTCATATTCCTGGCCACATGGAAAGTGGGATCGACGGTGTGGGAAAAATCGATCCCTCACTCGAGTGTTGGATCGATTTGTCAGCAATCATAAATCTCAGATATATAACACGAGCTCTGATTGGATGATAAAAAGCCAGAGTAAGTGGGTCAGAGTACTGGAACAGACGACAGCGTTTTCGCGATTTTGGATGTTGTACGTCGTTGGTGACAGACTCACAAAAAACGGCCGAATTTTACAAATAACTGGTGAACATAGGCCACTTGGAACATATAGCCAATTTTTGTGGACATCTCGTCCGTAACAGAAGTTGAAGTATCGGCAGTGGAACTCGCAACGGAGTTCGCGTTAGTGACATGGAATACTAGATGGCCGCAAAGTAGGATAGTCGCTGCTACAGGAAAACATTTAATGTTTCCAGTGTGAATTTAACGCATTTTATGGTCATGTGAGAAAAAGAATCTCACACACCAGGGACCTGGGATCAGATTTCTCACACTCGTTGGGGATATAACATCCCCAACTCGTGTGAAAACTCTGATCCCTGGTCCTTGGGGGTGTGGGATTCTATTATTCCCACAAAGTCGCCCCTGTCGTCAAAGTTTTTTTTGTGAGAGTTCAAAACACACGTATTATTCACCGTGTATTAAACCTGGATACAGCGGCCTTTTTTTTGGACGTGCAAAATCATTAAAAATTAAGTATGTTTTTTTTTAATTTGATCCAAAACTTTCATTCATTTGTTCTCCGCAAACGTTACAAATTTTGTTTCAAAATGATAAGACTTGCATGTACTCCTTGCATTCAGATATTAAATGATTGTGAGATAAACCTAGGCTATTATCAAAATGTACGTCACATCACAATAACTTCCTTTCTATTAATGTCACCTTAAAACGGATTTGTTCTCGCTTTTATCTGGCGTGTCCGGGTCACCAACTCCGAATAGTTACACGCTTGCCTGTTTTATCTACCATCAACGATACGGCTCATGATTCACTCTGGATGAAAAAGATACGACCGATAGCGATGAATGTAGGCCTTGCTGAAAATAAATAATTATTCTCATTCGTCAGACTCAAAATTCTCATCAGTTACCTTCGAGACTGAAGTCCTGCAATTCATAAGACAATTCTCGCCGTCTTCAAGGTGACGGAAAATTCTTATCTTTCAAATGTGAGATCGGTAAACATTCTAGGCAATTATCGGAGACACCGAAAGCCCTTATCAGTTAGCAGTGATACCATTTTGAACAGTCACTGCTGCCCTCATGAAACGTTCTCACCAGATAGAAACTCGTGCCTTTGCGACTACACCTACTGCGCTTTCAACGCTGGCCAATGCGCGTGCTCGTGCTTGTGTCAAAGGTCGGACCTGTGGCCCAGATGTCGGACCTGTTGGCGCAGACACGTACGTCGGAAGGATTCTCTCCATGATCAATTGGAATGGCGTAAACGACGTCCTGCTACGGGAGGGGATGATCAATAGGCATGTATGAACACGAGGACAAACTATATCACGCCACATAATAAGATAATCTTATAAGAAGGCTGCGTGCTGATTCGCGAAGATAAGCTTACAGAAATTCTGGCTGTTAGTTCCTCCTTGCACATATCGCCAATTTTTATGATGATGAACAGCCAGAGACGCACCCCTTTAACATTGGTAATAAAATCAGAAGGCCGCCTGACAGCTGTGAGAATTGCAAATCGATTAGGCCAAAGTAATTAAATTCTTTGTTTTGCGTCCCCACCCGCGTAGGTTTTTAAGGTTTCCATGAAAAACACACACAGTGTATTTGAATAGGAAATTTTAGGACATGACCGCTTAGCTTTTCTGAACTAAAATTTTGTTACAATTTTTTATGTGCTGCAATCAAATTACATTGTTTTAATTTTCTTGTGTGTGTTTTTCAGCCGCTAAGACGCGTACCTTTTCCCGTTTAGAGTGGACGCAAAAACAAAGAATTTAATTAGGCCTAAAAAAAAAATTGTGTGTTTCCGGTAACCCGACCTACCCTAGTTCAAACCCCCCGACCCTAAACTTTTTTTTGGACGTTGAAAACAAATCCCGCGAGATTGGCTGGGAAAAGTTTTAAATCACGCGTGATTTCATGACGTCATTAAACAACAATAGCGACTGCTTGTGCAAGCGTGTTTTCCGTAACATGTGAGAAATGCGATCACGTTCAAGAAAAAATGTAAAAAGTGTGAGAGGCTCCCCACCTAACTATCCAAAATGTTTTTGTGTCGAGTTTGTGTTTAATTCGTTTCAAAAATGTGTTCCTATATTCTTATCAGATTTTTTGTGTTAATGAAAATGTTTGTTTCACCTCGGATATTTGTAGGGAAGTTTGGATTAGGCCCCTAGTGTGTACGGTAATGTTTTGTTTGTGCACGTGTGGGGAAAGCTTATGGCGATTGTAAAAAGTGTGAAAGAGGCTCCCCACCTAACTATCCAAAATGTTTTTGTGTCGAGTTTGTGTTTGATTCGTTTCAAAAATGT
>LD349099.1:151232-174823 GCA_001465055.1 Ptychodera flava | reverse complement strand
CGGTGGAGAAATAAAATCTCTCACAAATATTAAAGATATTGTCAAGAAAAATTAGAGTTTATATTCAAAAGTAATAGAGTTCCGTGGCGTGTAGGGGCCACCGTACTGATCACAGTACATGTAATATGTCAGGTGAGGTAAGTCGTAACAAAACACCCATAACGTGGTCTTTATTCGGGCTATAGCTCGTGTTCATCACCCCTCGTGGCCGTGCACTACCAGAAACACATCGCTATTCCCCTAGGAATGGCGATGTTTTTTTCTGGTAGCGTACGGCCCGTCGGGGTAGTTCTCATGACCAGATTAATAAGTGTTCAAGTTCGCTACCATCTGATTCTTAACACGATGAGAAGTAGGTGTTGCAGCACGGGGGTAAAGTTTTCACCATCAGGACGGAATATTTCTCATCGTCCTTATCGATAGTGATTCATGATCTATATCGGTATAAAGACAAAAGCACGTGCAAATAACGGGAGTCGGTAACCCGGACATGCCTGATTAAGACGAGAACAGATCCGCTTCAAGGTGACATTAAAAAATGAAGTTATTGTGACCTGATATATATCTTTGATAAGAGACAGCGTATACCGCAGAATCGCCAAAAATCTGAAGAGAGAGAGAGAGAGAGAGAGAGAGAGAGAGAGAGAGAGAGACTTGAAACAAGTTCTGCAACTTTAGCAGAAACAACCCCTGGCCCAAGTTTATGCGATACTTGAAATTCCAAAAGGCTGTTATATCTTGTCGCTAAGCTCTGTGGAAGAAGATCGAAATTTTCGAATTGTCACCAAAAAGATACGACGATGTAAAATTCCGTAGAAATAGCTATTTTTTCAACAGAGTAAATCGTCAACTTCAGTATTCTCTCAAAAACCCCTCTACGGAAATTTTATACGGCACGGGTATAACCAGCTGGTTAATCAATATAGCACTTCCTCCGTAAAGCTAGCGATCCAATCCATGATATTACCTTATTTGCATATCGTTTTCCCTGCACCTGGTATCATGGGTTCTCAGTATCTTTGCACGATCTCCTTAACATGTGAATCTCAAAATTTTAAAATTACTCCGTCAGGCCTGGAATATGTTTACTAATAAGACAGATAGTGACACGAATTATAGATTGAAGAACGACGGCACTATAACACTGTCTATGTATTAGGCCAAATGGAGTAATTTTGGCTGGTGTGAGATTTATGACTACAGATTTGTCTCTGTGAAATTATTGTCATATCCCCAACATTAGAAATATGTCTGTCGAAATCATAGTTCGTTCTTCGGAAATTGGATTTCTCTTCCTGGCAAGTGATTTTTGATCAAGTCAATAAGACACCATATCGTTGGATTCTTCTATGGTGCATTTCTTTCGCTCGAGTTGGGTGGAACAAACCCTCAGTTATTGCGTCACCATTAGCTGCAAAACCATGATGAAATATGGTATTTGTTTGTCAGCCTGAACGACGCACAACTTTCGTGTTATGAGAAAACATCAAGCTGTTCATAAGATAAGAACTCGTACTGCGTCTCAGGCATAGCATAAAAGACGGTGAAACACGAGCAGTGCACACAGGTTTCACAGAGAAGACAACTGCAAGCATCAACATTCGTCTAAACAACGTCCAAGATTTTGACAAGATGGCTTTGGAGAGATTTTTCTTATTACTCGTTTGTGGTGAGTACATCCATTCGACATCGCTAATTCTTCAAATAACTCCTCAGTTGTACCTAGGATATTTTGACTTCACATGCTCAAGTGCAACAGCTTCCATTATGAACAAAACTGGTCTCTACCATAAAGGAGCGATTATTTGACATGCTTCCTACATGCTACACAGTCTATGCTCAAGAACATATTCCAAAGTTGGCGCGACACAAACAATGCACTTCACCTTATACGTTTGAAGCAAATAATTTGCTTTTGTTTCCTGCATATAGTGAAGTTGATGGTTATAATAATTGAGATCCTTACATTTGCAAGGAAATACGGTATGTAAAGTCACGTGACAGACATGTCGTTGGTACCGTTGGATTCACGTTCGGCATGCCGGACCATGGTCCAGGAGAAAGTATATCAATGTCATTACTATGAAGTATAAGCATTTTTGAGGAAATCATTTTGCTACTCCATACATTGGGTACTTGCGTGTTTAATTGCCAGCCAACTGCCAAATCAAACTGACAAACTTTCACGGTGTTGAAGAACAAAGTGATGGGAATGTTGTATAATAGGAACCATCATGTAAATATCATGCACATATTGTGGAACAGCAGTTGTCGTACAGTGATGAGTGCTTGTAACTTTGTCTACGTATCTGAGTACAGTTGGGATCAAAAGAACAATACTAAACACTGTACAGTATTTTCCTGTACATTCTGTTTGCTTTTACCTATGCAACAAGTACATTATCTTTGCTTTGAAATCAGCGAAGGACTAGCGGAACAACTCACATCCTCTTACTTTGACAGCAGCTGCAGTCGGAGTTTATGGGACACCGACCAAAACAGTTTCATCTCGGTATGTGACCCGTTCTCTCCATACTGTGTTACCCGAGCAGGAGATGACGTTCATTGCTAAAACATGCAGTAGTCTCATAGATGAATCGGTAAACGTGACCGTTCTTCTGCCGTTCAACCCAGGATGGAACCCTGTGATGGGACTTGTGTACTTCTACGTTACTGACGACCCGAGTAAGGTGAGATAGATTCGTGGTTGTGTTATGCCTCTCCTTTGTTAATATCGTACAGGGCTCACTCAGCCTTTGGTGTCTCGCCAGAAATTTTATTTCTGTCTGAAGATGCACAGTCGACGTTTACATGATCAATAATAGTATACATTCATGGTTAGTAATGATAAAGAATAAAATAGAATTATTTGCTACAACCCTATGCATTGCGTAAACAATAAATTCAAACACCCACTGTGACCCAGTTTAGGCCTACCCTCTGATGAAAACAGTTCAGGCACGCTTTGTCAGACAAGCGCAGATAAGCCTTGTAGATTTTCTGTTAAATCTTTCAAAGAGATGAACAAAAATTGGCAATTTTTTACAATGATAACAACCCATTCTGTGTAATAAGGAACGTATTGTGCCGTCTCTATCGTTGCAATGGCAATTGTACTGCCCAACTGCCAGTTACAAGCTGATAACCAGTCTGAAAACTGGCATTTTTTGCACCTAGTTATTGACACAGAGGGCGCTCTTCTACATTCAAATTATCCCTAACCTGTGTCGTCGTTCATATGTACGCCAGTTTTCTCTCTTTTTCTATTTTAAGGCATGATGGTAAGGATATGTTGTATCAATGATGAGGTGGAGAATAGTACTTACTTTGTAATGGCAATGATACATTTTATTAATGGCGTGTTAAAAGAAATACTTTGCATGATTCGCATTTGTTTCTTAAGCACTGAAAAAACATGGCGGCGTCAAAGAAATTAGTCTGGAACACTTCCGGTTACTCGAATAGTATATTAATCTGCGCATGCGTAGTAAGTTACCCGCTGACGCGACAATTAAAGATTTTCATCCTTGTTGACCGGTAATAGGATTGCTGGACAAAGTAAGGTGCCTTGCACAGCACAACGATCTCAATAATTATAAATCGTAAGTTTTCGGATGCTGGTGTATGCATTCGTCGTGTTATGAAAATAAGCAGCTCATTTCGAGGCTTTGCCAACTTAATGTCCAGCAAGCTTGAGGCAGACTTGTTCAAACCAATCAGTGGTGCAGGTCGTAAATGTCATCTGCACTTAACTTCTCAACTTGAAGTACAGACCATTGAATATTGAGGGAGGCTGAATCTAGGAGATCAAAACTGGAAATTGAGGGCGCTAGAGGACAGTTAAACGTAGTCGAAGTCAGACCAATGCTTCTCGCATCTTATTTGCAGGTGATTTTCACAAGCCTTTCACAGTGAGGCAGCGGAAGGTGTTACAAGAGCATCACACCCCTTTATTGAAATATCGACTCAACCGAGGGTACCGGCTAATGGCAAACATGTTGATTACATCCATGTTCACGTAAAGGGGAGATTCAGAAAGAAATTTTAACTACAGTTGTTTGCGTAGGTAGAGACCTATAGCAAGATTATTAAAATTGTTTCTTTTTGACTCATTTGCTTTTTACTAGGATGAAAACGATGCCTTCTGTCACAATCACCCTGAAGGGGGCGCTGTTCAGTCGTCCTGCACAATTCCGGCCTGGAACTCCGTCCATGACCTTTACGTCATCTTGACAGCCGGGACGATAGCAGGTGTTTCCTTCTCTGTGAACGTGGAATTTACACCATGGATTCCAGAACAGGTACATGTTCATGCAATATTTCTTCACATGAGTACAGACACACTACGACGACGGAGAAAAAAAACGCCTTTCCTCTATTTACAGAGAATTCAGCTACAAAAGTGTATATTGCAGGAGGTGTTCACCAACATTTTCCCTGGTAGAGGTGATTTGTGACGTATATGCGTTTTAAAAATCCGCGATACATGACCACCCGCAGCTGGGGAGCTCAAACCTCACAAGGACAAGGTGCTGCATGCTCATTTTAATTCAAAGAAAACGGGAGAAAGCAAGGTTTCTTCTGTTCCCGAATCATAAGTCAAAATATACGACACCTTCCGAAACATTGATATGACCCTTCCCTAATATCCCGAGTTCACACCCCTGGTTATTTGCGTCCGGTCCTTTTAAAGCAAACGTGGAAGTTTGTCGATTATCATGCAGTGACAATGTTGATGTTTTTTTATGTAATTTTAGAGTAATTACAATGATGTTGGAGCTTATATGACGACAAGAAGAGACCGCGACATCGTATTTCCAAAAGTCGGTGAGGATTACATCCTGACAGGGATAGCACAGATGTCCACCACACAACAACTCGTTTATGCACAACCGGTGATACTGAACGTCAACCTGTGCGGCGTCGGAGGAAGCTCGGAAGAATACCAAATCATATCCACCGTATTCGGCACTGACAACATGAGCTCGTTTACGCAACACATCTGCAATAAACCGGATTGCTCCGCAGAGAGTGAGCACGTGATCGCCTACAACGGACACATGTTGCCTAGCAACACAGTCAACATCACCACGCAGCAGCGGGAGATCGAGCACCTGTATGTGCTTCTGACGTGTTGGGGAGGCCACCTAAGCACCGCTGGCACTTACGAATGCAACTACCAGTACAGCGCTAGCATGCCATTCCTATTCAACAATTAGCGTTGCTGTACATGTCCTTCCGACCTGACAGGCACCCTGGTTTGACAAGCGCACTATACTCAAAATTAAATCAATTAAGGTAGAATGACAGATATTCGGAAATTCAAATCTCTACAATCATTTTCTGGTCTACCACTTGTAGGGGTAGAGGAATTGTAATCTAATGGAGTAAGAAAAATTTTCATCATCTATTTTTTCGAAAATCGAAAATTTTATTTCCCGTGTAGAGTTAACAAATGGGTATCGGCCATGTTGATTTTCAGATATCGGTAATTGGGTAAATATTAGTTAATCTGTTACTCTGCTAGAGTTGGAAAATTTGCATGGTTATCCCTGATTTTAATCCTTGTTCTGGAAAGAGAATGGTTGAGAGTTTCTTTGAGGAAAAAAAATAAGTCGTTCACATTTGTATTTGTTACATCATCTTTAGTTGGAGCGTTTTTGGACAGGTCTCTACCTTACGACTGCGCACGAATAGATCGATGTCTTCCGAGGCTCTTGAAACTCACCTTATCACGTGATAAGTCCATTTTTCGTAAAATATAAAGTGACCGATAGTGGAGAATTTAGTGAGTGTACTTCTTTGTAAAATTCATATTAAGCTGAAATATTGCAACAGCAATCACATTGTCAACGCTAGTGAGTTAGACAATACCCGATGACATTATACAAATACCAACTAGTCGAATTGATTTCGAAGGTTTTATTATTTTTTAGTTTGCAGGGCCACCATCACGGTGCTATAAGTATGACGATACCTTTGAATCTTTCTGTCGATGGTCAAACATTAAGATGCGAATAAACATCAACTTCTCTGCACCACCATATACTTGTAATTGCATTATTATTGCAGCATACAAGATACATGATTTGTTGTCTGTGGATGCCTTGTTGGGCTCTGAATCTAGCAGTTGAGTTCCAGTTTGTGTTAAGCTTAATTTTCTTCGATTTTTGAGTTCCCTACT
Source organism: Ptychodera flava (assembly GCA_001465055.1). Lineage (NCBI taxonomy): Eukaryota > Metazoa > Hemichordata > Enteropneusta > Ptychoderidae > Ptychodera > Ptychodera flava. Next base: position 168,639 of record LD349099.1, on the reverse strand, counting down.
TTTATTTGAAGCACGCTGAATGCCAACATCTTTCAAGCAAGTCAGTTAATTTCGCAATATGCCCCAAGACAAGAAATATTTCCAAGGATGTAAAATTTCCTGATTCCCGGTATATACTAACAAAAACAAGTAACACGTTCTCAAATCCAATTACATTTCCTCAACATCAAGAGAGAGAGAGAGAGAGAGAGAGAGAGAGAGAGAGAGAGAGAGAGAGAGAGAGAGAGAGAGAGTTAAGATAATGAGGGTCGAGTTAGGCCATCTGTCGCGAAGCCTATTGCTTGAAAAATGTAACATGGCCTTTCCCGTTATTGGATAAGACGCCTTCGCGAGAAAAGAAGTTTCTTTTTGACAACGTGTCATTCAGATTTTTCATAATACCATGGTAACTGCTCTGCTGTACCCTCGTCGTTTAGCGCAAAGCAATGTTTTGGTTCCATCCGTTGTATCCCGGGTATGGGAAACTTGTCACAACGATGTAAAACCCCCTTGGGTGTACAGTACAGACTCCCTCAACGATAACAGGTGTACCGGTGCACTTTGTGTGAAGAGAACCATGCGACAATAAATATGATGACGACAAAAAGACCCCTACCTTAGCAGTATTGGTGGAGTGGCCGATAGCCAGATATTAAACAGCATGACAAAAACAGGCTTTACCACAGAGAAAAGCGTTTCAAACCATCAGTTCCACATTGCCATACGGGCAAAAATTCAGCCCGTTTTATAAATTTGCATATGCAAATACTTTCAAGCGCGCAGTGGCTATTGCGTCTCTGGGCATATGTAGTGAGTGAAGACGAAGGGCCTCTTTACCTTTTGGTTATTTCATGAGAATCATCATGGCAAAGCAGGAATACCGTCTGAAACGCTGTCAAAAATGACCACTCTGTGTGCCTTTCAATTGTGCGTGAATTATTCCCCATGTGAGCGCCCTCTGCAGACAGTTTTACGTTGTTGTTTCTATAATAACGAAACCATATCAGCGCTTTAATCATGGGATATCACATGTTTACACGCTCTCTCTCTCTCTCTCTCTCTCTCTCTCTCTCTCTCTCTCTCTCTCTCTCGCACACACACACACACATATATATACACACGAACTTGCACAATATATTGATTTAATTCTTCCGTCCGAGCTTCATTGTTTACATAAATTGATACTAAGGGCAAATTAGACACAGCTCGTAGTGAGCGAAATCTACTTCTACGGATACATACATGTATGGCGGCTATGTTAGTCATATAGCCACCATATCAATCCCCGACTACAGCAATCCCAAAATATGCTTTCTTGACATTCCCCTTTTCTGTTTACGTCCATTTGCCAGCGACATCGAAATTTTTATTCAACCTCCCGCAAAATACGATAAATGGTTGATGTAGGTTTTTGAAAGTTTAAACTACTGGCAAATTTTGATAAAAAAATCAAAACAATTTCTAACAAAATGTGAACTGTATTTTAAGTATTCTGTACACACAGATTTCCTAGTGTAACCATGTTGATGCGAATTTGCGAAGAATAATCGTACGTTCCTATCAAACGATATGAAGAGCTTCGTATGTCATGCGTGCGTTCTAATTGCCCATTTTCTCGAGTGATCCATCAAGTTTCAATGTCTGTCTGGTGTTAAAGTTTTAGCTCATACGTTGATCCTTCCAATGTACCCAATCTCTGAGTATATGTTTGAATTTTCTCGCGTTTAATGACAACGGTGTCGTGACGTCAGACGTCGCCAGTGATAGCGTGTTGCGACGAGAGAAAACCTCGAAATTCAAACGACTATTACAGACTGTCAGAAAGAAACACCTTTTTAATAACATCATGAGGAAGGGATTCATTGCTTATAGCAGTTACACATCTTAGTCTCTGATATCAATGATTGAAAACTTTGGATCCAAAACAATAACGTTAACGTTGATCATGGAAAACGCGTCACTAAGGGTAAAGAGCCTCCGCTGGGGGCGGTATACAACTCTGGTAATTTTTAATATTCATTCCATGTTGACGTAAAACTAAGAATATACTCCAATGAAAGGGTAAAGGTCAACAGCATAACAAATTATAAGGTTTCTTAAGCTGACAAATGTGGTTTCTTTTCAATCGGGTGAATTCATCCGTTTTGTAGGTCTATAACGGATGCGAAACCGGGCCGATAAATTTGAATGGGACGTGCACTGGTCTGTGGTAGAATAGATAGGGGGTTTTACGAGCTGAGACCTATCCTCGTACTAATTCTTACCCAATGTCGTGGAAGCAGTTATTCTAGAATAAACAACACAGTAATACATGACTGTTTCATCAGATAACCCCGTCTTTAATACAAAGGTCTGCACAAGCACAACACGATGGCTTGGAAAAACTATGCAGTTTGTTCGTAAATCTCGTCTCCATCGGTCTTGAACTCTAGAAAAATCACTAAAATTCTGACATGTAACCTACCTGATGAAAAAGTAACCTAGCAAAGCAAAATTATATTAACTATTAACTACAGCAATTACAACGGCAAAAGTATATAAAAATCGAGTTGTATTGTGAGGCACACATCGAATAAAGCGTGAAAAATACTTGATTTGAGACGGTGATCCAAGTTTCGTACCTCATTCGCCGCTCAAACGATCAGTCGAATTAGTTCTCCTCTGCATCTTGGTATTAATTGTTCACTGATATATCTGTCTTTTTCAATTCATCTATTGATGCAACATTATTGATGGCGTTAGTGTCCGAAAATAAATTGGTAAATATTAAGATTCTGTATAAATGGACGTTAAAGGATGCACCATTGATTCTTGAAAGCGGAAGTCATAATACCAACTCAGTTTGCCAATGTAGGGCAAATTGCGCTCTACAGACGTTTGACCACCCCTCTCACGAACCAATGGTGAAATCCTTATTAACAGATACCTTGGTTATATGGAATTGAAATGAGCGTGGGCGCGCAGCGCAGGTCGGCCCCAAAATTGTAGCTGTGTGCTAGACTTGTCGTATTGTGCTCTATTTAGGTCTGATGCTGCCAGTGTACTGATAGTTACACTCGTAGGCTTTCTTGGCGGGGTTGTAGTTGCCTCCCCAGCACGTCAGAAGAACGTAGAGTCGCTGGTACTGGGCATGCTGAGTTGTAATGTCGACGCTGTTGCTGGGCAACTGGTTTCCGTTGTATCCTATCACGTGGGTGCCCTCGATGGTGCAATCCGATTGGTCGCAGATGTGCTGAGTGAAGGAGCTGATGTCGTCGGTTCCGAACACAACGGATCGGATTATGTAGTCGTTGGTGGTTTCTGGGTTGGCGCAGAAGGAAACGTTCAAAAGGACCTGTTCTTGGTACAGCAACTGGTGGGTGGTTGAGGTCTCTGCTATCTCTGACAGGTAGTATGGGACAACCGGAGCTTTCCTTCTAGGAAAGATGACATTGGGATTTCTTCTCTGCATCATCACGGGTTTCTGAAACGATAAAATAAAAACAAAAAATGGTGTATATGTAAGGACTTGTATATTCTCCGTAATGCTAATATATGCATGCACGTATGTCTGTATGTATGTATGTATGTATGTATGTATGTATGTATGTATGTATGTATGTATGTATGTATGTATTTATTACATCTATCTATCTATCTATCTATCTATCTATCTATCTATCTATCTATCTATCTATCTATCTATCTATCTCAATTCATGTGCAGTACGTTGTACATTTTATGCATGCTGGTAAGCTTTTCGTCCAGATTTGCTGACGATTCAATCGGAGTGTAAGTTGAGTTCACGTGACTTCTTATTGCCTGATGGATGGTAAATACAATGTGATTTGATCGGGAGACGTGTCCTCCATAATTCCTGTACATGCATAGTCATGTATGGGTGTAGTATGTTTAGCTTACCTCCATGACAGGTTTTGGTCTGAACTGTACGTTCATGGTGAAGGACACAGCCGACACTCGTCCTGCAGTTGTAAAGACGAAGAGGTCCTTGCTTGAGTTCCAATGTTGGATCGTACAGAACGGCACGGCTGCCTTTCCGGCAGGATGATTATGGCACATCGCTTCCTGTTCGGTCTGTCAAAACGGAAAGAGAAAAAAAACTCAGATTTTTCTCGTATATCTTTTCAGTAATTCGGCCTAAGCTTCTCTGGGTCTAACGTCCGCCATGAGCACGTACGAATCATTCCAACTGTTTTTCAATCCCTTGGTTGAAGCTATTTACTTGAAGGCAGGACAGGCATTTAAATAAACGGCGAAACAGATTGAAATTAGGCGAGGTTTTGTATTCTGTGCGTGCCGAGATTAATTTTGCTCAAGTCTGTGGGTAGCAGTAATTCAAAATTGGTGATAAAAGAAAGAGCGACAGCGTCCATGTAAAGTAAACGTATACTCTCACCTTGCTTTCGTCATCCACTACGTAGAAGTACACAACTCCTTTCACTGGGTTCCACTCTGGGTTGTTATTCAATAGAATTGTGATGTTGACCGAGTTGCCGACGAAGTGACCACACGTGCTAGCGGTGAACACCTTTCCCTCCTCAGCGAGCACAGTGACGACGGAGCGGGTCACGTAGCGAGTTCCGATCTCTAGGGTTGTTGTCCCGTAAGATCCGGTTACAGCTGCGAATAGTAGAAATGAAAGAATGCATGTTTGCCGTGAATTGCCCGAGAGTGTCCTCAGCACTAATTCCCCGAAACAAGAAGGGATCTGAATTCTTGGAACTGTGTAGATAAGTCAAAGCAAACATATCATGCAACTTCGCTTTACCAATTTTAGACAATTGTTTAGGGGTCTGGGCTTATGAAAAGTACAATGTTTGTGAATCTGTTCAAATAAGATTCTTAAGGTTTTCCTTTGGGTACACAAATTTGCCCCTACGTTGGCCATGGCTAAACGGGGGGGGGGGGGGGGGAATCTTGTGTTTCGAGGCACTGGGCGAATAAATCACGCCTGTGGAATCGACTATGTAATTTGAATGAAACTAAGAAAAATATTTTATGGGATAATTTGTTAAGTAGTAATAACTGGGCATCAGAAATGTATAAATTTTCGACAATTTAGAAATAGACATCTATCATTGTGTAATGTAAAAGATATTCAAGAGATGAAGCGAATAAATTGGTACACTTATGTGTTAAGTAAGCCAAAATTACGTACATTCGCGAAATTCAAGACAGAGTTTGGCGAGGAAAAATATTCGTCACTGAATATGTGAAAGGTTTTTTTTGTGGAACTGCTTTTTGGAATTCTTCCTTTACGGATTGAAACAATTGGAACACGCGACGACAATCATGCACGTGACCGCCTCTGAACTGACGTCTGCTCTCCGGGCCTAAGAAAAGTTAAATATACGCTTACCATTGGTAAACACGTCAAGAAATCGTCAAGAAATGATTTGCACACCCTGGTGTATACGCTTATATCATTACGTGAGACGACACAGCGCAGGTCGCGCGAGCGTACGTACGCGTGCGTGGATGTGGCCGCTCTCAAGTTGATTGTGACGTTCATGTACTTGTGGCCTGGGTCCGACCAAGATCTGATGCGTTAGATTGTGCAATAGGTTCTGTTGTTGTTATTTCAATCTAAACGGCATTCAATCATCAATTTTCTTACAAAGTTATCTGTTAGCATCAAAGTTCGTATTATCATATAAGGCTGAGAAAAATAAAAAGTTTGTTTCTCATCCTACATATATTTCAAAAATGATGCGGTGACGCGGGGTTTTTTTTGCTCTCAATTTTTTTTTATATATTCTTCACTTAACAAAAATGCGGAAAAACATGAAATAATATAGGGAATGCACGCATACATAATTGCACAGCAGTGCTGTGTTATTACTTTTGTATAGCAACCGTTCTGCGGTTTGACTTTAAGTGCAGCAATACACAGTTTTTACAGCGTATTAAAACAGTGACATATGTGTACAGTTCTGAATGGAATGTAAGTCAATTATTTTGTTTACGATTCTGTTTTACACAGCACTGTGTTTTTGGCGTTTTTTTTTTTTATTTTCCTCGTGAGCAGAAAAAAATGTTGACGCGGCGGGTCAAACAAACTATTTATTTTTCTTGGTCTAAGCTTAGCTTATTTAGTAAAGTATCAATTCAGAATAACGGAGTGCCCGTGCATGGACAGCGCTTGGTAAGGGTCGGCATTGAAATTTATCATCATCGAGAAGTGAACAACTTGTTAAACTTGGAAAAGTCGGTGATTTATAGTTTTACAAAAAATTCAGAGATATTCTTAAATGTGTCTTTGTAGGGTAATTTTAGTGCAGCAATTTTATCCCACATTATACTTGGTACATGAAAGCGTACTAGTATACACAAAACTTAAAAAAAACCTTGCAGTACGTTTAAGGTAGTATGCGCCTCGAAAGTGAAAGACTTAAACTTTCGCTCTAACTTTCCTCAAGGAATCTTTCAACCATTCTCTTTCAAAATCAAGAATAAAAATCAGGGGTAACCGTGCAAATTTTGGTACTAGAGAAACAAATTACCGTAGATTTACCGATATTTGAAATTCAAAATGGCCGCCAGCCCCATGTTAACTCTATGGAGAAAAATAAAATTTTCGAAAAGTTTTCATTTACCAAGAGCTTTAAAATGAACCCCTACAAGTGGTATATCAGAAAGAATTGAAAAAGTTTTACAGTCTGAATATCTGTCCCCGAGGGGCCATCTACATTAAGGCATCATGGGCTCTTTTGTTTCAAGATTTTAAATCAAAAACATGGAAACTTTTTAATTCAACAGGTAAAATGACATGTAACATGCAAAGCATTCAGCAAGGGATTAATTTTCGTTTATCGTATCAATCTTTCTAATACAAAAGGAACCTGACCGCGATTCGCCGTCTACAGACCGGTGATGGAGGAGTTTGGGCCGGTCCTTTGAAAAATCTGAGCTCTTGCAGTGTGATTATAAGAGACACCAACTGATCATGGGTGCATTTGACAGTGTGAAGCCATGGTGGCAAATCGCTTAGCCTATGATGTACCTACCACAAACAAGCAGAAGGAAAAATAACGTCGGAGCCATCCCGTCGAAATCTGGGCCGTTGCCGTTGACGATGTTGATCCCGGTAGATTTCTCTTCTCAGCGAAGTCTGTGTGCTTCGTGTTTCAAGGGCCCTTATATATCGTGCATGTGGCGCATGCGCAACTAAAAGCAGTTTTTCCCCATATGGCGATACAAGAAGTAGGGTACTTTGCGAGTTCGACAAACAGTTATTATATTTTCATCACGAATTTACGACGAGTAGATAACAAAGCTATTTCAACACGCCTTGAAATAAAGATACAGAACTTTATTGCCAGCCGAGGTTTACGATAAGAAATTCGAGTTAGACTGGGTGCTGGACCAGCTTCAAACGCAATGAGTGGGAGGTAGCTCACCTCAGGGTTGTGCTGAGACAGTCTTATAATTGCAATTTAAGACAGGTTTAAAATATTAGATTATTTTTATAAAAGACAAATTAAGTCATTCTCCTGTAACATGTTGCCAACCGCTAAAGCTGCCATGACGTCTTTACGTCACCTTGAATTTCTAGTTCAAAATGAATTGATATCTTTGGCGATTTTGCTGAATGCTGAATCACGGTTGGCCGGATTAGTTTGTAAAGTCATTAGTTATTCCTGGTCGATTGTCAGTCTCCTCTTAAGGCATTTTCGAAGAAATAACTCATTTGTGATTTAACAAGTAAGAAGAAAACATGTCAAGTTTCCAGTTTATCAAAAGTATAAGTTGAGGTTCTTGATGACTTTTACTGATGGACAGAGGGTGTAAGACAATGGGACAATTACATGGTGAAATATGTTCGGGCAAAGTCCCTGCGCTAGATCTGAATCCAGCTGGGCCGTGGGGAAGTGACTTACTTTCGGTCTCAATTGTGTGTACCGAAACCCACGATAAGCTTAATTTAAGGCGCTTGTCCAGGGTCCCGATTAGTGGCTACTCCGAGTCCACCTAATCAAACTATGCGAGTCACTGAGTTACAGCTACTGTAGACCCTGGAAAGATTTACGCACTGTCCCTCCATCAACTATCTGGAAAAAGGTGGCAAGATTCTTTCTTACGGGGCTTGATTTGGGTTAGCAACAAGTATTAACATCTTTCTAAGTAAATATTGTGAATGTTATTTACATGTAATTCTCACCAGCTGAATAAGAATAGTTTTCACGTTGTTGTTAGTCCAGAATATCGCAAAGGGGGAGGCCATATTACCTTAAACAGATTTCAAACTTTAAATTTTTCAAGTTTTGTTTATGCTTCTGCATTAAGATGTAAAAGTATAAAGGGTGATATTGCCGCATTGAAGTCTCCCTACAAAGGATGTGAAATAAAACGGGAAATAATTCAAACTTATCAAGTTTTACACTCCTCCATGATAAGAAAAACGGGGAGACAAAGTCCAGTACCAATACATCTCGATCCCTAATCATGTACTTTGGGTAAAACGCAACTCAAACAATGGGCTTTTCAAGAACAAATTCAAGATGATGGGGCTGTGATTTACTTATCGCTACCAAGGCGAACTCATTCGTATCTTTCGGTTCCATTTAGTTTTCCTGAATGAAATCGGAAACTGCTCACCAAAGGATGAGTCCCCACTCGTATGTCCACATCAAAAGCAATCACCCACCATCGATTATCAAAAACATACCTGAAGCAATCAACAGAAGACTGTCCAGCATCTCGTCCGACAACCAGTCATTCAATGCAGCCATTCCACCATACCAGGAAGCGCAGAAGACCAGTGGCTTTGAGTGCCAACTCACCTTCAAACCAGATCAAGTTAAACAGAAACGCAAAAGGAGCAAGAACATCATATGGTTCAACAACCCCCGTTCAGCGCCAACTTAGCCACCAACATTGGACGCATGCAACTCATCTGCATGCTAGTGGACAAATGTTCCCACAAGGCCACCACCTCAGAAAGATATTTAATAGAAACACCGTGAAACTCATCTACAGTTGTATACCGAACATGAAAAGAGTCATTAATTCACACAACAAATCAGTCCTTGCAAAAGAAGTAGACAACAAGAATACTTCAACCTCAAATAAAGAATGCAACAGCTGGCCGAGAAGTCACTATCCACTATCGGGGAAATGTCTCACGCAAGGAGCAGTGTACAACTTGAAAGCCACGGTAACCAGGGACGACAATATGACACCAGAGCCATACGTTGGCCTCACATAAAATTACTTCAAAACCAGATACAGAAATCATATGATTACATTCCGCAACGAGAAATACAGAAACAACACAGAACTGAGCAAGTATATTTGGACTTTAAATGACTCAAATATACAATACACCGTCAAATGGAAAATCATTAAACAATGTAAAGCATATTCAAACGCTACTAAAAGATGCAACCTGTGCTTACATGGGAAATTTTTAATCATCTACCATCCAGAAACAGGCTCTCTCAATAACAGAAATGAATTAGTTTCCACCTGTAGATATCGAAGGGAATTTCACTTGGGAAAACAGTGAGAGAAACTGCTCTAACCATGACGAGTGTAGCCAGCCTTTGCTGACTATACGAAACAGATTTGTGGTGGGAATGTAAACTGGTTTATACTGGTAAAAATGTGTGTGTGTGTTATGTAAAAGTAAATTAAATTTGCAACAACAATGGAATGAAGCTGTGGTGTAAATGTAAGGTGATAAGAATTCTAAGCGATTAGAATAAAAGTGCTTACACTTAAAATGTACATAAAACCAAACGATAAGTTAATCAAAACTAAAATGACGATAATATAACATTTAACACATTTGTCAAAAGTGGGACAAAATCAAGGGGGAAGCATAAAAATGAGATCTATTTGACCGGCTAAAGCTTTATGTGTGCACTATAAATCTAAAAAGGAGAACGACATTTAAAAGGAAAGTAAAATTCATACATGTTACTAGATCGTAAAAGTTTGCGTAAAACCTTTGACTCTATATGTATATGTATTTCTCTCTCGTTTACTTCCACGCTATTTACGATAACTGTTCTCTCATCCGCATTGATTTACATTTTAAAGGCAATGTGCGCGATCCCTGGGATCGCCTTTGTTCTAGTCTGTAAGAGGATTATGGAGGTGTGATAGCATTTTGTTTTCCATCGAAATTGTAATCTGGTGGGTAAATTTTCTAGTGAGACAATCTGGTGCCAACACAGGCCTTACCGCTGACAGACATAATGATCCGTTCATCGTACATTAAAACTTGATAAAGTTTTTCTATTGCGTTCTTCTACCGACAAACATTTCCAAACCTGAAGCTGTCGAAAACATGCTCATATTTTTTCACAGTCGCATAGTTTCGTTATACTCGGTCAATGGCTCACACTTATTGACTCTGTACACATTAGCATGTGGAAAAGCGGCCGGCTGGGTAACGTCTTCCGCTGTGACCGTTTATGGCTTATCAGAGCCACGGTCCCTATATCACGGTCTCATAGTAAATCAACTATAACGATCGACCCAGAGTCACAAAAGAAACACAATGGAAATTAGGTTATCTACTTTGTCATTTTTGAAGAAGAAATATCACAAAATGAGTATAATTGCAAAGAAACAGATGCAGAGATCTCTTTTAAACTTATTTGATCGATCTTCGAAAACTATATCTATATGTCGAGTCTCTGCATAAAGACCCTGGACTGTCATAACCTCCACAAAAAAAGCGATACTTTCCTTTCATCTGTGAACCATTTTTCAAAAACGTGATCTTATCACGATAATGTCAGACTTGTTATATTATCATTAGGAAGATAGTTACCGCAAACTACGGAAAAACGAATTGCGCAGTTTTTTTGACAAATCGACCGCCCATTGACTCACACCAAGGGACGTGGGACACGACAACAGACCCTACAATGTATTGCGTAATGAAATGTCGATATATCGCTGGAGAACCACTCTGGAAAAGCAATCACACATCTGCTGCACCTTAGAATCCTAATGTTTAGAATATACTGCATTTTCAGGATAGCTGAATTATTGATGTCCGATTCGGGCAAATTGCAAAACGATTCACTCAAAGGTTGTGTTTTTGTGCCAACTGATAGAAAATAGCTCTGACAGCCATATTGGATCGTATCACGATACATAATGACATGCACATGTACAACATAAGATTATGTCCTTGTAGCAGACACGTCAGTATTAGTTATTGCTATTGAAATGACAATTTAAGACAAAATTACCGCCTTGTAGCCGTATTGCAACATGTCCCAGAACAAATTAATGCACATATTAACAACATGCAGTTGTGACCTTAAACTAACTTTGAAACAAAACGGTCGAAGTAAGTATTACTGACAGCTCTGGACAAGAAAGGACTAAAAAACGGCCACCTGGCAGCCATATTGGATTGTATCACAATACAAGTCGTCCTGCACATGTCCTAAGACGCTATGCCCTTGTACCGGCTTACTTCGAAACATATCTGCCAAGGCATGTCTATGCTGTGGCTCTAGACATGAAAGAAACATGAAGGCCCCCTGGCAGCCATGTCGGTCAAGCTCATAAAACAAATCAATGTGCACATATGTGACATAGAGGTGTGTCCTTGTACAAACTTTGACACACATTGATCTTAACTATAGCTGTAGACATGGGAAAATTGAAACAATACAGCCACGTCGTGGCCATATAGTATCATATAAAAACAAAATTAATCAACGCGCTCTTTAACGACATAGAGTTTTGTCATTACTTGCAGTTTGAAATAAATTGGTCCAAGCATGCCTTGTTATGATTCTAGACATAGGAAAATTGAAACAAACTGGCCGCCTGGTAGCAATATCAGATCATATCGTGAGATAAAGCTACGTACGTATGTAGGACAAAGGATAATGACTTTTTTCAAACCTTTAAACAAATTGGTCTAGGTATTAGTTACGGTTCAAGAAAAGGAAATAATGAAACAAAATGGACGCCTAGCGGCCATATTTGATCACATAACAAAACAAATTGACGTGCATATATATGACAAAGAAAAACAACCTTGGACCGACTTTAAACGAACTTTGCTCGGGTTTATTGCAGACTGATAAAGGGATTCACGGACAGATGCAAAGACAAACGAAAGCACACACGGTCGGTGATGACCAGAACCTTACGTCTCTAACTGACTTCGTCCGCGAGGACAAGATAGTACACCCCAGGGCAACAACAATGGAATTAACTGCCGCGTAAATACAAAGGTGCAAATACAAATGCAAATCAAACGAAAAGGAAATAAAAACTAAAAGGACAATAAGATAAAACTGAACAAAAAGTGAAAGAAAATCTAAAAGGACAGCAATAAAATCTAATGCATTAAAATGACTGAAGCTTTGATACCAAAAGACAATAGAAAATTTAAAAGTCGAACCACATTCAAAGAGAAGTAAGCTATATTTTTTATATCGTAAACCTTTATTTTTACCCTGGGGATATTTATTCATTTCTCTCACGGTTACTTCCACGTCGTTCTTTGCAATTAATGTTCTTCGCATGCTTTTTTAAATTTTTTTTGCACACCATAATCATCCGACGATCGTACATTCGAACTTGATAACGTTTCGCGTCAAACCAAATCAATTTATTTTTCAGATTTTTGCAAAAATTGTGATAAAAAGTGTCGCCAATGAAATGCGATGTCCATCAGGTCGAATATTATCAAAAAGTACGGAAAAATTCATAAGACTTAGTTAAATGTTGCACTAAAACTTTCGTGGAATAATAACAGCACTCAAAGGGTTAACATAATACATGTGTAATAAATACAGTCAAAGTATTCATATTTTCATGCTTGATTTACCCGCCATTTCAACATTTCCTGACATTGTGATAGAAATCGACAAGTTTGGGCCAGTTTAACTTCCAACAGATTGCCTTTTAAAAACGGTGATTATTTCCTGTAAATTCCTTAGTAACACATGGTTTGGCACTTTTTGCCTGTGAATGCTAAACGTAGTTGGCCAAATAAACTGTTCAAGGCTTTTTTAGTGGGTTGTCACCCTCCTCTAACGGCATTGTTGAAGAAATATCTATCAGAGGAGATTTGACAAGTTTGCATGTAATCAGTAACCGACATTAACAGTTGAGGCCCTTGATGACCGTAACTTTATGACGGAGGTTATAGGACAACGGGACAATTGAATGATACGTTAAACATGTTCAAGCGGAAGTCTCCGCACCAGGTGTGAAACCAGCCGAGGGAGTGAATTGCTGTCATTCTCGCTTCCACTCTCTATATTTCAATGTACAGTTAGTCTATGTTGCCCACGCTGCACTTGGAGACTCTCATCCCACCCATCCCCGCCACACATACGTACACACAGTTTAGAATGATGACATTAAAACATCTCTAAGTAGGTATAATTACGGAAGATACGCAATTGATCAAGGACTAAGAGTCTTAGTTCCCACTTATTACCTATGCGCATAAATTACTTCAAAAGGCCGTTTCCACACAACCTTGCAACTCTATTTTCTGTGACATCGTCTCAAAAGGTATATAACTTGCACCATGGATCTCTAGCTCCCAGGATGCATCGCTCTTGTCCGTATCTCAACATATTTTGCTCGGAGACTTTGGGGATGGGATTTCCCCCGTAGGCAGCCGGTCCATATCCTACCATTGGAGGTTCAAATTTTTATAACTTTTTTCACTCCGATGTCGTTTGCGAATGTTTCCTCACCAGGGCGCTCTGCACGTGACGCTCCGCCCAAGAGGATGGGAGTGTACAGGGAGCGTCCTCGAGCGACGGATCTTTCAGTCTAGAGCGGTTTTAGCAAGATTTAAAATCATGTTTTCGTCTGGCCCCACTCCTTGTAACCTCGTCATAAAAATGCATGCGCGGCCTCACGGTAAGGTTACTGTCGTCCACGAGAGGCTAAATGAATTGCTAATGAAGTGTTTTAATGCAAGTCCGTTAAAAAAAGTTTGAAGATGAAATACTCGCATATTACGACAGACACGCATCAAAGGAAAGAGCTGATCAACAGAAACACGTGTGTAACTTCCTACTAAAACTTATGAAAATAATGTCAAAAGTTGCAGCTCATGTGCCTTTAACAATGCAGATCAAAGTAACTTATCTCAGCTGGAACCATTAACAGCTCCTAAAATAGTCTGTGGAGTTTAGCCAGACAGACAATGGCGAGTGAGAAAGTGGATTCTCTCTGACTTGCGGGTTGATAATGATAGATCGGAATCGAGCCTCAGGTCAACGAACAACTCCAGCTGAGTGTGAAAGTCCAAAAAAGTCTTGAAGTAAACACTGAACTGATCCCGAAAGTCTGCCTGAAAATCTGTACTGTTCCATATTTATACGAAAATAATTATATCAAGAAGATATCAGAACAATCTAGAATTTCTATTGATATGCTAATTAGTGTTCTAGAATATCTTCACTTATAGTAAACACGACCTTCTAGAAAATTCTAGTAAATAACCACTGTACAGATAGCATATAAGAAGGGTCTTAACAAATCCAAGCACTTGACTAGACGGGACAACACCTCGCAGTATGTAACATCTTTGTATTAGAAATAATTTGTGTTATCTTTGAAGACTTAGAGCCTCTTCACTGCTTCTGTATCTTCTGCATCTCTGGATGACCATTCCCTTGAGAAGGACGGTGAACGGTAATAATGATCATCATAATCAACTTAACGGACGATCAACTTTCGGAACTTGATGTTGTCAGTAAGACAGTAGAGAGTTCATTGGCAATCAATTGTGATGTAATATAAACTAAGAATAGACCAGAATTCGGAGGTAATTACATTATTATATTTCACATGATAGAGAGGGGTAGAGGATATATTCTTGAATCGTCAGGTGCTTGTTGGAACAGGACAATGTACTCTGTAATGAATGACACTTGTGTCAATGTAGACGTCAGGTATTAACAGCTGCAGGGCAGCTGCATGAATGTTGAAGGCCTTCGTGCCACGTGATGGCACTGAATGTGCATTATGAGTGGTAACTTTTCATACTATAAGTGATAATCTGATCTCATTTATATTCAAATAACCTAAGTACATGTAAACATGTGAGTAAAGACTAAAACCGTAAATTCACATGTACGGGTCTTGCTATATACTATCCCGCAATCCTCTTTGTGTAAAGAAGGCATTGTCTTCTTAATCGCATATCAATCCCTTCACACATCCCAAAATGTATTTCAGTTGTTCAAAAAGACCATATAATTGTTTCACTAAGCTATTCTACCCACCTTCACTAGACGGCCTAATGTACTCTGCCAGGTTTGTGTAGAGGAGTTAATGAAGGTTAAAATTGCAGCTACCTAATTTACCGAACCATTGTTTTCAGAGGTTAGAAGAATCCCAGTGATTTTAGGATTGTCTAAGTTTAAAAGTATTGCCAGTTGAGAGATCATGTCTGATCGTAAAGTTTCTCAGTGCAATAGAAAAAGGCAACAAGTTAAGTAATTTGTGCTTTCTGTTAAAATGTTGTCGTTGTTTTTTTAATTTTGTTTTGCAATGTGTAGTAGTAGCAACTATGTTTGTGCAAGTGCTTCACGAACTCTACAGTGTGTGGAGGGGTTGCAGTCAGAATAGTTGTAACAACAACACGATTGGTACAAATTTGGGATAATTGAATGATGAAGTAATGCCGATTTCATCTACAAATATAATATCATCTGCCTTTTCTTTTTACGTTACACACTTGTTTTTAGGAGTAATTTGTAATGTTGCAACATTCAGCTATAGGGCAACTTATGTTCTTGAGAAATTTAAAAACATAGGGCCAAAGTCCCTGAAGCTACTATAGACATGGATATATGACTGTATGAAAGTATCTCACAAAGGTCATCCTGGGGACTTGTAAACCAAATAGTAAAGCTGTCTGACCAGCAGTTTTGAAAAAATAAGCGACTCAACAGTTGACAGAGCTCTGCTGTGTTATGTAGAGAATAACCTTTCGTGACACATGTATTGATAAAGAAGGTGGATATCTTTGATAGCTCATTTCAGGATGGCTTCACCAAAAATGGAAAAAAAAATTCCGTAAAAATACAGATTTGCATATTTCATCACAATTTGAACAAATCTAAGTTGGGTTATCCCTAGGGACCTGTATACCAAATAACAAAGCTGTCTGACTGGCAGTTATGAAGAAGAAGATTTTTTACAAAAAACGCCTTTTTTGGCATTAATTTGCCTATTTTCAACAATATCAAAAAATTAAAAAAATAGTTTCTCAAAATCCTATTTTTCATCCACACAACAAATATCAAAGCAGTAAGTACTGCAGTTGTCAATATATTTAAGTTGACGGACGCCTAAGAAACGGACATACATACATACATATATACATACATACATACAGACTGACGGTGCACGCCAGACGGATACCCATCGCAATAGCTTTTATAGACTATATTAGTCTATACAAGCTAATAAACGAGAGTTAATTACATTCTAATTAAAGTAAACAAGACTTGCTTAAATCAAGATTTACATCATAAAAAACAGCATATATGTATCTGTCGGGTTATAAAGAATCTTAAGCTGGTTATCTTTATCAGTATTTCCATCCTATTAACAAAGCACATTTTATCTTTCAAATTAAGGTGGTTGGAAAGGCTATTTTTGCACCAATTCTTTTCTCAGAGTTAATGTCAAGTTTCAAGTGTTAGAATCAAGATTTAGTTCAAATTTTCAGGATAACTCTCTTAGTTAACACTTTCTCCAAAGAATATAAAAATTGTATATTTGCAGCCATGATTTTGAAATATGACACCAGTAAATATTAAAATTTAATTTTTCATATTTTCTTTACATATTTGAATTTAATAATAATTGGATAGTATTAATATTACCAAATTAGTTATAAATATGTTGACACTATTATTTGTAAGATTTGTAAGGCAGGATTTGTAAATAAAATTTGTTTTTATGATTTTACATGGGTTTGCATATCAAAAAATTATTAAAAATTCTTTCAAATTTCAAAATATGATTTTTCAAAAAGTACTTCAAATACAGGAAAATTGTGCCGTACATATCTTATCTGTAACCTTGTTAATAGGCTGTAAAAATTCCATGTCCATATCTCATTTCAGAGGTTGGATTAAATTGGTATATAATTATGTAGGAAAACTGTTATTCTGTCAAAAATGTTGAAAACAAGCAATATTTGCACCCCTCTTTTGAAGTCACAGAGCAGTCTTTTTGGTAAATCTCACTTTTGACACCTCTTTGACACTCAAAGAATCTAAAAATGCATTTACAATAGCAGTTACTCACTCTGAATGCAAGCACCGCCTTGTCAAACTTTCCTGAAAAACTGCAAAAAATGACTTTCCCTTTTTAAACATTTTATTAAAAGCTAGGGGACCTCTACCATAGTTAATACACTAAGGACTCCCCAACTTCTTCTTATTTGGTCAGTTTTTCAGAA
>LD349099.1:108696-118699 GCA_001465055.1 Ptychodera flava | reverse complement strand
TATGGACCATTGCGACTTGGAAAAAAAAATCTTGGCAATTGTTCGATGCACACTGCAGCATCAATAAAAATCAAGCAGTAGCTCTGGAGTTTTATAAAGCAAACCATTTCAAGCTTGAGGAACAATAACTGAATATGAACAATTGTACAGTATACATGACCTTCTGATTAGAGGAAGTATGCTGAAATTGAAATTGCTTACCAGTGTTTTCCAGAAATGTGTAAATCTGAATGTATGGATTTTGTCAAAATACCACAAGAAGAGAGACAGCCTGCCATGAACTGGGTCAAGTGGACTCAGTCAGTCAAGTGGACTGTTCAACTTGCTAATATCACTCAAATCAGGACACTTGTCAGACAATGACATATTTTTTTCAAGCACAAGTAAATGCCTGCCATAAATGTACATGATTTTACAAATAATCTTCATTGAAATCAGTGAACTGGAATAAAAGTTATGGAACAGTGTCTCAGATTTCTTTTCCTTTGAGCTTTTTTATATGAAAAAAATCTGAAAAAATACTCCCCAAGTGCCACCAAATAACACTATTTTAATCTCTGTTTTTCAAAAGCTCCAATGGCTTACGCGGTCGCTTGTGGTACTTCGCACCATGTCTTCGCCCTCTTTTAACAAAATCCTGGGGAGAACACTGCTGCCATAAATGTACATGATTTTACAAATATATGTAGGATACCATCATCTCTTCTGATGACACCAGTGATGTTCTCAGAAAAGTTTTCACTGTAAGTTTGTTAATGCTTAATGTAGAACTCAGTAATCAGGTTGTTTGATTTGTATTTTCAGTGTGTTACCCATGGTATGTATAAGATCTATAAACTGATATTTTTGTAAAGTGAATCAAAAATGTACATGTATTTACATATCTTTATTTAGTTTCTTGAATATAGTCTGTGTGCGATAGATAGAACAGCATCTTGTTACTGGGTGTGAAAAACCAAGCAAACAAAGATTGCACTGAAATTTGGTAAAAAAAAATATATCTCGAAGAAGGAAAGTGAAAAAAAAAAGTTGCCAGCATATGCCCTGTAAAAAAAAATAATTCATGGTGAAGCAGGTGGGGAAAAAAATAATGGCTCTCCACCAATCTTCCAAGCNNCCCAGGATATCAAATGGTCCACCCCTAAGTGTTCATCATTGAATTTGTTCAAATAAAAATATGTTTACCAGAAACTGTTTGGGCTAGGTCTTGTAAACAACCAGCATTTCATCATTAACAAGGATGCAGGATGGCATCACTATATACACACAAATAAAAATGTCATCTCTACAGATAGCAAACTTGGCCTTGTAATCCGACAAGGTCAGGCTTTGAATCACCAAACGAGAATCAGTATATCTATGTCACTAATAACAGTGACTGTCGAACTTTATACTGGATGCTCTTTCTTACCTTTGAATGTCTCAGAGATAACACATTGACATCTGGAGACTTTGAATTCTACATGTTTATAAAAAACAACGTGCAAAATGAGAAAAACAACCAAACACCTCTGAGATGAGAAATTTTTGTATGTATTACTGCTTAATGAATAACCAAATATTGTTTTCATTAATTCCATGTAATACAATATTACAAAAGGACATCTTCACTTTGGACATTTTTGATTTACAGGGCTGTATGGTGCTTTGATATGTGTGTGTCCATTGCAAGTTGTCAACTATTATGTACTTTACCTTGGTATTTGATAGACTGTGGCTCAAAATGTGTTCAGATACTATACAGTTATACAGTGAAGCTATCTAATGTTGTACATACACTCACTCAGGTCTGTGATATCTAACCAAATGTGAGCAAAGTGTCATTGATGCTATTTGTAAGTCTTCATGGATGGCTCATTTAGGAGTTATTTGGAACTAGTTTTCTCTTTTTTTGGTCAAAGCTTTATTTTTTTTAATGCCAACACGAATATAGAACTAATTTGGGATCATTGGATTTTCATATTTTGCAAATTTCTCTAAGGTGGTGTTGTTGTACTATGTCAGGCCTCGGTAAGGGTACGTGGGTATTGAATGAAAACTATGTATTTGAAACATTGTATCTCAATCTCTCAACTACGTTAACTTGGAGACAAACACCATTGCTTCAAAATTGTTGCATCAGGGTAATTGACTATGGCGGTGTTTACCACACTGACAAAAACTTCGGCCATGTTCAAACATACACACAAACGTACCGATACATTGGGCATTGTTTGTACTTTTGTTACTATCAATGACAAAATGCACAATGGTAGTAGTGTTAAAAAGGAACTTTTTATTGTGTATTTTTCCTGTAAGAAAGACACCTGTCAATAGCACAAGTCAATGACGCGACGCAAGCCAGCTGGTGTGAATTTCAGCATGCATTGTTTGATGATGGGCTCAGAGAAGGGGTGGCTTCTATAATGCAATTCAAAAACCCAAAAGTGGCGAACAATGAGCCAAGACAGTGTTTCAAAGTAGGGGTGTGGCTTCAATTAGAGGCGGCCTCAATTGGGAATTTTACGGCAGGGGCTATTTGGAACTAGTTTTCTCTTTTTTTTTGGTCAAAGCTTTATTTTTTTATGCCAACATGATTGGAACTAATTTGGGATCATTGGATTTTCATATTTTGCAAATTTCTCTAACGTGTTAGGTGCCATATAGATGAATGTTACAATATCGCAAATTACTCAAAAAAAACAAGTGTGTTATATAAAAAGAAAATCAGATGAGATAACATTTGGAGATTAAATTGACATTAATTCACCATCCAATTATACCAAATTAGTTCCAAATCATGTTTGTCATTACAGAGCTTTGAAATTCAATATTTGGCTTGTCAGGGATACACCACTAATAATCACTTCCCTATTATTTGACATTTATACTAATCATAAATTTGTGCATTTCTTAATTGCAAAGTTCATTATGCTATAAATGAATACCACAAACAGCATTTTGTAACAATACGCAACAGAATGCATAGATGAAGGTAGCTCACTTGTCTGTCCAAGCAAGGGGGTAACACTATTTGACAAATCTGTCATAGAAAAATGACAAATTTTCTTCATCTACATCAGTTTTCTATGAAAGTAGTTTTAGGATGCAGTGATTCTATTATTGTTGTTTAAGCAAAAACTAACAGCCGTCACTGCTACATTGACCGCTAGGTATTCCATTGTTGATTTTTCATCTAGCATCTCACAAGCTGCACCTACTGATTTGACCAGCTGGCATTTGTGTAATTGTCTCATTTTAAGTGATCTCTTGATCAAAAATGCTGATCAGGTTGAATGGGAAATGGTATGCGGGGTTATACAATTTCAAACACGCATTTATTTCATTCTTGGAAATATGAAAATTCACTGTTAAAGTTTCTATATAGATCAAATCTCACAGAGTACAGTAATCATGATGCAAAAAGTGCCTCCATGGTTCATACATTTACTCAAAACTATCAGGGTGGGGCCAGGTTGCAAGAGCTGCCTGTACAAATTTACATTGTTGCATCCTCAAGCAGACCCACAGGTTGCAACGATGGTAAAGGGTAGTACTATTTAAATCAAGGAAATTGACCAGATGACAGAGCACAGGCTAGTACTATTTAAATCAAGGAAATTGACCAGATGACAGGGCACAGGCTAGTACTATTTAAATCAAGGAAATTGACCAGATGACAGGGCACAGGCTAGTACTATTTAAATCAAGGAAATTGACCAGATGACAGAGGAAGAGTATTTTTTGCAATACATTCAATTTGCAAACTAATTTTTTTACACAGCTGATAAATAATAAACAAATACTCAGAGCAGTTCAACATATCAGTATTGTTTATTGCTTCAAAGACAGCTGAGCATCAGCTACTACAATGCAAATGTAAAACCTCTTTGTTCACCGCAATGCAATACTTGTAAAACAGCTGCTGAAAAACTTGTGGAAAACATACATTATAAACATTGCTGTCTGGTGTCCATACAAAGTAACTGATATCAGCATGTATCAAACTACACTGATCTTGAGAATTACCATTTTGATCATAACACTCTGGTACTATTTGATGAAACAAACTAAAATGTCGCAAGAGAGAGAAGGGTCATATATTATGGGATGTATCAAATAGTATCTATGACACACTGACTGATCACTGTCATGGACTAATTCCAGTTTGCAATCAAAAACTTAAACAATGACAATGATTTCATCTTTCGTCAACTGATAAAATCAAGATATTTCCTGTGTTATGTATGAGTCAGCCTGGATAAGTTCTTGAAGTTGAAAGACAATTGTATGAAAAATCAAGGTGATAAATTATCCAGTTTCTCTAAAATATCACTGGATAAGTGAAATTAAAGGAAAATAAATCCTTAATCAGAAAACAAAAGATAAAAAATTCACAAGTTTTCTCATGAAGGTATCACCATTTGTACCTTGTCAAAAACACAATTACACAGTGGATGGTTCATGCTTAGCAAACATTTTGTTCACAATATCAAAATAGATAAATTCAGTTTTACATCAAATTGATGGTCAGGTCCATATATCCTACATTGCATAGTATATAATAACTATCAGTAAAATTCCTATCCATGGTTGGTTTGTAGAGGGCGTCATACTCAGATTTCACACTGAATAGCTATCAAAGAATATGTCATGCATAAAAACCAAATTTGATCCAGATCAATGTATTTTATCTCTGTCAATAATATAAGCGCAGCAAATGTAAATGACTGCTTTCTAATAAAAGTATCAATCACATACGGTAGTCTGTTCAAAGCACACATGGATATGTACTGGTTCATAAAAGTATCAATCACATAGTCTGTTCAAAGCACACATGAACATGTACTGGTTCAATGGAGCACACACTATCACTTACACATTGCCATTAAACATCAATCAGTCATAAAGTAACTTCCAATAATGACACTAAATGGGATATCAAGTAAGTATATTCCGAGTTGATATCAATATCGTGATCAAAATTCATGAATCTAGCAATTTGCTGACAATGAATCTGTTCACTCTTGTTATAAATCATAAATGGATAAATAAAGTCAAGGTTTCACATTAATGGATAAAGTTCAGTGTACACACACGTCACACTCTGTCAATCATACAGTCATTCAATTCAAGTCGATAGAATTATCACTCAGATAACAGCTGGGTTAATTTTGTTTCCACCATTGTGACCATTCTACTGACTGTTTGAATGGTGATAATTCATTTTATAGCTTTACTGTAACACCGAATCATTTGTAGAAAATACAGCAAACTAATCATCAAAACACTCCATATTAAAAAACACATAAAAACATCTGTGTATCTCCATGATTACTCCTGCTAAAAAAGTACACAATCTACACTGAATGGGAATATGATGCTCCATATGCCCCATTGGCTCCTAATATAGGTTCCAAATTTTACACAGAACTTCTGCAGAGTTTCTCTTGGAGTCTTGGATTTACTGTGATTATATACATAATTACACATTAAAAACGCTATTTATAGCAGGTTTACTTTTCTAAAAATATCATTATTATGAAGCAAATGGCATATGGTTTCATTCTTTTTATTATCACAATGACAACAGTGGTATCCAAAATCATCAATTGTACATAAAGTAAACATACGCTGGTATTGAAATGTGGAAAAAAAACCAAAGTTGCAAGTTAGGATGGAAATTCTGTATGATGTATGTCATTGTAAGATACTGTGTAGCTATGGATATCTCATTAAGTTGGTAAGTATCCAAGACTTATTAGTTATTGGTGTCACATATTATTACATATGTTCAGTGTCAGTGAAATACACACAAAGTAATATACAGTATGGCAGAAAAAAACTATGCTATGTACTGAAACCTGTATCATTACATTTGAATACATAAAACATCTACTACACTGTATCAAGTCAGTTGATGTAGACAAGATGAATACTGATGCTTAATTGGCTTTTCTTCACAGGAATTCCTTTACAACCATTATCATGTGTGTTTGTTTTGAGTCATACACATTCTTGACAATAGCAGTCTTTACAAACGTTCTGAACAGGAGCCATTGAGGGTAGCTGAGATACAAGATGCAAAAATAATGGATAGAATCATGTCTTAAATATCAAACAAGTGGTTGGAAGTCAGTGAATTATGACTAAATGTTGATATATCTATCAATGAAGGCTGATGACTTTCTTGCATAGATCTACATCTACTATTGATGGAAGATCAAAGTTACCGTATTAAATTTGTAAAAGCTTCTTCTGCTGATAAGACAGCAGGTGAAGTACGGTACAATTTCAAGCTCAAACTAAATTAACTTCAAAAACTTGACTTGTTCAGACCAATACATTACAAGAGTTTAATATTCACCCAGTGATTAAGATAAAAGTCTTCAATTGTATACTCAGTATCTACTCTATGGGTCATCCAGATATGGATCTTAAGTCAATCATATTCTGTTCCTAAACTCAATTCTTTTGTCAAACTTGTCCTAATCATCAACTGAAGAACATGGCAATATTCACTGTTCATGACCTCTTGCAAATATACATACATAACACTTGGAGTTGAGATGGCAAATTTGATGAAATTTGTTTCATTCATTCACTGATAAAAATTTGACAGTGACCATTTTTTCCAAAACTGAATTCATTCAGTTGAGTTGAATTGTATGCTTGTTAAAACCGTTTCAAACTTCAACCTTATCTGCTCACATATTTGAGAAAGTAAAATTGTATAAAAAATATATAAAAAATTATCAATTGGAATGGCAAAATGTTGATACGGACTTTACATGAAAATATTATGTCCCGAAACTTTGTCAGCAGGGACACAAACATTGATCGGAAAAAGTATAAAGTTATTGAATTGTACATAATAAATGGAAAATCAAAAAAATGTAATGAGTTTTATTTACATACATTGTAACACCTCCTGGTATTCTATGTAATGCATATTATTTACAATGAACATAAAAACTACAATATGGTGACGTCAATATCAGATTTTGCATTGCCATTTTTGATACTGGAACCTTTTTCTTTGTTTTTCTGATTTTCCTTTCTTTCTGGGGTAGAGGCCCCTTCCTGTTGGCTCTCAATTTTTTCATTTTTTTTCTCATTTACGTTATCCAGTTCCACAGATGGTTCTTTACGTGGCTCTGATGTTGGGTAAACTTCCACCACATGTTCTATAGAATTTGCATTTTCAAGGTGACCCTCTTCCCCCAATGGATCTGGTCGTCTTTTACCCTTTGATTTTTGTTTTGTCTTGGTATTTGGTGGTGGATATGATGTGATTACATCAATATCATCCATTTCTGCTGCTTCATTTACATATCCAGCATCTGATGGAAAATGGCTTGCTGATGCACCTTCACTGGTTTGAGAAGTAATGACTTCACTGAGAGTAATTGGTGTTGTACCGTCATCCTTATTACGATGTTTCTTGGTTTCCTTATGGAACTCATATTTCTTCAGAGAAGGCGGTTTGTTGTACCTCCACCAAATTACAAAGATTGAAGCAAGAATCAACAATGTCCCAATGCAAGTAGCAAAGAAGACGCCAATAATTTCAAAGGTGTGTCTATTATCTTTTTGTTGAACAGCTCCCCTTGTTGTTACTTGTTTGCATTGGTCAGTGGTGGTGATACTGGGACAGGTATCCGCTGCGAAATAAACTGTAACGCACACCACATAGTTTGTATTTGCTTTTAAATCAACAAACTTGTATGAATTTACCGACAGGTCGGTAATTTTGAGAACTCCTTCATCTACACCAAATTCATTGATTTGTACAATGTATCCTACTGCATTTTGGTTGTCAGTAGAAACCCATTTCATCACCAGGCCTGTCTCTGTCACATTGTCGACAGCGACAGTCAGAGGTGTATTGACACATGTTACAGGTGCTTGTCCAGTTGTAGTGACAGGGATACAGTTTCTGAATGCAGTGTCTGCATGGCAATCTCGGACTTGCTCAGTTACACAGACGATGTAATGAGTCAGTGGTTCTAAGCCAGTGATGGTGTACAAAGAATCTGATGTAGCTGTTACATTGGTCTCTTTAACCGGTGAAGTAAATCCAAACTTAGTGACTGTGATAGAATGTCCAGTTGTCTGGCTATCATATGTTGGACTCCACACAATTTCAATCAGAGTATCTCTGATAGTACTTGTCTGTACAGATAAATCAGGTTGAATGCACTGTACTGGTTGATTTACAGGGGCACAAGTAACAGGATTGCTTGTTGGAGGTGGCACCTGTACAATGAGTACCGCTCCATCTTCAGACATACCTCGACTGTTATTAGCAACACATGTGTATGTTCCATCATCACCTGTCTCAACATTTTCAATAATCAGTTTTGTTGAACCAACTATAGCACTAACGTAGACTCTTCCCTCTTTGTTGGATGAATCAAATTTACCTTGAGGAGCTCTCCAGTAAATATCTGGCTCTGGGTCACCAAGAACACTACATGTAAACTCTACATGATCTCCAAGTCCGACTTGTTTATCATGAGGGACCTGGGTAATGAATGGTTGACAGGCAAAGCTTCTTACTTTAACTTCTGTGATGGGCATACCAGAAATATGGGGAGGTGAATGACATACGATGTTTTGTGGCTGGAAGTTGATTGAAGCATGGTTATCAAGGTAATCATAGAGTTCTTTCATTTTACAGTCACATCTCCAGGGATTGCTGTTCAGTATCAATGTAGTGAGGTTAGTAAGTGGAATAAGTGCAGACTCTGATAGACTGTTAAGTCGATTACCACTCAGACTTAGAGTTAATAAATTAGCAAGACCATTAAATGCAGCATCAGTTATTGTGCTTATTGACATGTAATTTAGATACAGTGATTCCAATGAATGAAGACTTTCAAAGACTAAGGCTGGAATTGTTGAAATTTCATTCCAGTCCAATTCTAGTTGTACTAAGTTTACCAGGTTCTTGAACATGTGTTCCTTAAGATCAGTCAGTTGGTTGTTGGACAAGTACAGCTTGCGTAGCTGCGGTGTTGGATCAAATGTACTAGGAGTGATGGTGCTGATACGATTACCATTTAGTGTTAGAACTTGAAGACTTGAGAGAGAATTAAACACATCATTGGGAAGAGTTTCAAGTTGATTTTCAGCAAGATTTAAATTTTCCAAACTATTAAGTCCATCCAATGCGTGGGTTACTGAATCAATGCTGTTTTTACTTAGATCAATTACTCTGACATTAGACAGTCTATCAAATGCACCAGCGGCAAGGTATTGAATATTTGAAGAAGACAAATCCAAATATTCAAGGCGTGCGACATTTATGAAAGCTCTTTCAGGCAATATTTGGATGTTATTGTTGTTGAGCCATAATATTGTTGTGGATGAAGGTAAGCCATCTGGGATGCCATGTAAACCTCGTTCACTGCAATCAACTTTGGTGCCATTCTCGACTGGTGAACAAATGCACACACTTGGACATGGACTTGGTTGAGAAGTTGTTTTACTTTCTGTGGTAGGTAGAGCTGCTGGTGTTGTTTGCTGGTCTACAACAGTTGTCCTGTGTGTATCAGTTGATGCAGCATTCTGTGTTGTTTGAGATTCCTCTGCTTTCTGTGTAGAAACCTGTGTTGGTTGGGCTAAACTGGATCCAGGTGGCTGGTCTGGTGAAGAACTTTGCCGTGTCGTTTGTATCCTTGTAGTGTCATCATTTGCTGATAGACTTTGCCATGTCGTTTGTATCCTTGTAGTGTCATCATTTGCTGATAGACTTTGCCGTGTCGTTTGTATCCTTGTAGTGTCATCATTTGCTGATGTGACATCTGATAGTCGCTCTGTTGTCATTTCTTCTGTGTTTTGAGTTAAACAGAGGTGATCCAAGGTCAGTAACAATATTGCCAACATCACAAGCAAGCCGTGTCTTCCCATCGTGATGATTTGTTTCTTTAATATCTTGTACCAAGATTTCTGGGAAGGAAGGATACAATATGTATGCATTTACTAGTCTGACAGTATAAGCAGTGGTGTCCAAATGTCA
>LD349099.1:95486-107388 GCA_001465055.1 Ptychodera flava | reverse complement strand
CTTGTAACAATCCCAGTAGAATGTAGAATAATAATGTTTGCTGCTCAACTACATGGAATAATGACACAAGATTGCAATATCTAATATGGCACCCTGATGTCACATGGTAGCAGTTTTTGATGCAAAAATGGCTGGACTTAATTTTTGTTGCACTGCTTTGAAAAAACTTCACATCCATGCTTTGTGATTAATTTTTGGCACAGACAGTGGATCCTGACCGGGCATGAACACTCCACAGTCTGTGGTAATTGGTGTAAGAAAAAATAGTGACAACATCACTGTTCGCTCCCATATAGTTATCAAAACAAGTCAATAATTGTATGAAACATGGACATACATATACAGACAGACTGACATACACAGTGGCACAGAGTGATGACATTGACCCCAAGTGTGCCTTGGCCCATGGAGAGTGATAAAGATATAACGAACAGCTGAATGTAATGATAAAATAGTTAAGTATAGGCCTATACAGGCACTGAGAGTGAATATGTTACAGCAATTTGATTAGTTTCTTTTCCTTTTCTACTTCTGTGATAATCTTTAAGACAATCAATCTGCAAGGCAGTTTATGTATTGACAAATATCTTATTTTTTACAAGTATAGTATACACAGTAAACTGTTCTTGATTTTTCATTTACAATATTTGACAAAGACTGAAATACATAACATGCTACCAATGTTTACACTTTGCCTATACACCAGATACATGGAGAAATTTCAACAGACAATCATCAACTCAGAAACCCTACAGGAAAAAGTAAACATTGTTTTCTTCCAGAACAGCTGGCGCATCAACATCTGGAACAACTTACAAACTTAACCAATTACACAAGGATGATGACACAAGAGATATAATTAAACTGTGGTGAACTTGACCATCCCTTTCAAATCCTTACCTAACTTGACATCTTAAACTAAAATACACTGTATGGTTAATTGCACACAAAAATACATGGGGGTGGACCATTTGATAAGGGACGGTGTCTGCAAGATCGATGAGGTACATTACAGTATCTTTTTTATCCTATCCATTGAACGCATTCTTTTTTCCCCACTCTCCCATCTTTTCTTTTTGTCAAACCTTCTCTGGCTGAATTTTTAATTGGCATTTGTTTGGAATTTTTTCAAAATCTGCCAGGATTTTTTTACTGCATTTCAACACCAAATACAGTTTACCATATCAAATGCCTACTAAATCACCACATTATATACTCTTAGTTCCAGTAGGTATAAAATTACCAAAAAAAATCTTAAAAATACAAAATGAAAGATATCCCAGTAAAAGTGACAGTTTCGCAAAGTTGCCCAAAAAATTCAAAATTCCGGATTTCAACTTAATTTCAATATATCTTATTAACAAAAACCCTAAGAACCTGTTTACTAAATATCAAAGCAATCAGACTGGTAAATTTTGAGAAACAAATTTTTTGACCAAAACAAAAATGAGAAAAATTGCCCCCCAAAATACAAAATTGCAGATTTCATCCTAATTTTAAATATATCAAATTAACATAAACCATTGGAACCTGTACACTAGATATCAAAGCTACCAGATCACAAGTTTTAGGAGAAAAATTTTTTGACAAAAAAATGCAAAAATTGCCCCCAAAATAAAAAAAAATTGCCAGTTTCAACATACCTTCAATACATTATGTTGGGATTAATCTTAGATACCTGTATACCAAGTACAAAGCTATCAAATCAGTAGTTTTTTAATAAAAACTTTTTTATCAAAAATTGGGAAAATTGCCCCAACATTACAAATATGACAATATCAATACAATTTGCACAAGCATGACTGAGGTCATTCTGAGGAACATGAATATGAAGCTTCATAGCAATCAGACGAGCGATTTCAGAGAACAAGATTTTTTGACTAAAAACTGAAAAAATACCCTAAAAATACAAACATGCAAATTTCATCCCAATTTTTGCACACATACTTTAGAATACCTAAAGAAATCTGCATACCAAGTTTCAACCAAATCTGATCACTGCTTACTGAGTTTTAGCCATTTGCAGGATTTTTCCTTTTTTCCCCCTCATTTGCATATTTTTGGCACTGACATGTTCATTTGAACAAATTCACATCTCCACCCCTAGGTGCACCTGTACACCAAATACTAATACAGTAGGTGCTACGGTTTAGGAGTTTTTGATGTGGACGGACATACATACTTACATACATACATACATACAGACAACATTTTTCCACCTTATACGAATACCTCCCATTTGCATATATACATATGCATATTATATGGGAGCTAAAAATCAGGATAGCTCATAGCTACAAATCAGGTATAGATATTGATCATGCTTACTACCATTAAACTGGCGAACAACATACTCTGATTTCTATGCCTTTGTGGAGGGACTGTGCTAACATTAATGTTAGCACACTGTCACCCTCACAGTCTGTTTATGCCTTTGTGGAGGGACTGTGCTAACATTAATGCTAGCAAACTGTCATTCTCCACATTCTTTATACTGTATCAAACATAACAATCATTTCTTGTTATTGATGTGAACACTAGGAGAAGTTCAACTTGACAATATTTGCATGTAACAAGGAAATCATGCTCTAGTTTTCCTGTCTTTATTTATTGATAGAAAGCTTTGTGCCTGTGTTGTGTGAAGCATGGCTTCACAGTGTTTTCCTCTCATGAGTCTATGAAGCTTTGAATGGAGTAATAATCACAACAGGAATTCATATGTGCAAATTCTGTGCTAAACTTTTCTAAATTCACAATTTATGAGAAATTCTTGGAGAGGATAATCCGCCTTGTTACATTTCATGAAACCAGAAATGCCAGACTATAAAAATATCATTGTCTGGACATTGTACAAGAGATGGGACACATAACTACTGTAGAGGTATCAGAGTGTTCCCAACCTAGTTTTAAATGAGATTTCATGGTAACAGATGAATAAATGACAAAACAACATATGTTTGCTCAGTGAGTATCTGACAATTATCGTATATGCAGCCAGTAACCTGCAATCTCCACACCAAAGGGAAGGATTGTGAATAATTTAATAACTCTCTACTCCAGTATTTATAATGTGTTTGTGTTCACAACGACAGCAGACTGAATGTGACATTGGATTTGTATTAAATCAAAAATACATTGGTTAGCACAGTGTTGAATTCGGTATTCGATTTTTTGATCCCTTTTGAGTTGCTTCAGGCGTTTCTGGGTATTTTTTGTCAGTATAGTTATCAACATGACACACGAGAAATGATAAATTCTGAAAAAAAATGTTCTATATGTATTTTGTGGCAAGCTTCAAATCAGTTCATATGAGTGTTAGGATTGATGTGGAGGACAAGATTTTTGTAAATAGCCTGGACAATCCATGAAACATTTCTATCAAGTGATAATGAATCAGGCTGTGTCTTACACAGAATTACA
Source organism: Ptychodera flava (assembly GCA_001465055.1). Classification (NCBI taxonomy): domain Eukaryota; kingdom Metazoa; phylum Hemichordata; class Enteropneusta; family Ptychoderidae; genus Ptychodera; species Ptychodera flava. The sequence goes on along the minus strand of LD349099.1, from coordinate 103,968 downwards.
TGTAAGTGTTACAAAGCATGAATTTACATTTTGTTGGTCCACTATAAAAAATGTTCATTTCAATGGACAGAATCTAAGCATTCAGATCAATTGCTTTCTGTGTATGTATTTTTTTATTTTCAATGAACAGTTTATGAAGTTTATTAGCCTGTACTTGACAATCCCATTATTGAAAAAAGTTTCTGAGGTGTAACTGTCTTTACTCTACTGTAATTCATACAGTCTTGTAATGTTTTGTAACAGAGGTTTACATACAAATTCCGCATGGTGAATAAAACTGAAGATTTATTTCTGTTTTTAGCATTTTCGGATCGGCTTTCATATTTGCATTAACTATTATACCGTCTAAGGTATTATTCTTTTATTTGATCTTCTTTTGTCAGGATTAAAATATAGATTTGACATGATATATAGATACAGTAAAAAAAGAAAAGTTGTTACATATGTTCACAATTGTGTTGCTCTAGACATAGTCCAGCTATGTCAGTCCTTTTTATTTTCATTTGAAAAATGAAACAAAGAAATTATTAGTGAGCAGCTGTGCATGGCAGAAAATACTAGAGTCTGTAAGATTACAGACTTGCTCTGTACAATGATGAACAGTGAACTTCTAGTTGTGACTTTGTCATCTTGCTCCATGTCAGAATTACCACTTCACACAACAATATTTCCTGTCCTGTTCCACATTTCATGTTGGTAATAACTTGTTAGCTCAAAAATTAAAATTATGAAATAAAAATCAGAACACTACATCATTAGGGATGTAAAATGAACCTATAAATTAGGAAGGGTCATAGGTACTGTATGTTCAACACCTGGAAATGAAGTATTGAAATGGAATTGAATTGAATGGAAGTATTGAAACTAGTAACATACCCTGGAAGTATTGAAACAGTAACATACCCTGGAAGTATTGAAACAGTAACATACCCTGGAAGCTCAAGATTTGGGCTTGACCATCAACGAATAGCAATTTTTTACTTGAAACAGAAGCTGTTATGAAACTTAGCATAGCTGCTGGTTGTTTTAGATGTGCAAAAACATCGTAAATGTTCCTTATTATTATTTGACCCGTACAGGGAAATTATGAAAACAAGTTGACTGCGTTGGTTTGGTTTGAGTTCAAATGATGTGCTGGTGTCAATAATTTTCTCATTTGCACATAACAAAAAGTAACATTCCCATGAACAGTGTATCATTTTCCTCAAATTAGTATTATTTTCATCAATTTCATAAGTCTCAATAAGGAAGAGATAATTAATTATTGCGATGTGGGAAACTTTACCTTCAAATTTAATGACTTTATTATTTTCAGACTGATAATTATTGTGCTTTACGAGCATGTTGATTCTACAGAAAAGCCCAACAACTTTATCACCTATGATTTGTTTGTGTAGTATTTAACACTGGGCAGTCTGTGTATTTGTTTTGTCTGAAACTGTTCACTGTGGCAGTAGTACTTCAACCTGCTGGCTGCAAGCCAACATGTTTGAAATATTAGTAAAGCACAACTGTGACAATTATCATGAGGGTTGCATTATCTGATCAATTCTTAGAATCCACAATCCTAATTTATACTAGTATGGTAACATTTCACGTGTTTTGGTGAACGCACATGAAGATATTGGCAATATACAAACAACACTACATGCAGTGTGTGGTTGTGGTTGGTTGCTATGATGTACGGTATTTATGAAGTGGAATAACATCAAAAGAAAATTATATGATTATGTAACTGTACAGTTCTATCAGGTCAGCTGCAGATCAACAGCTGTTATGATATTTCTATATGGACACAGATCCATTGAGGACAATTGCAGCAGAGATTTGACTCCATCTTTGATGCAAGTTTAACATCAACTGAAATATTTACAAACAATTTTGTAAACTTGTCTGATTAATGCCTCCTTCTTAAGAACAGAGGTTGTAAATTTGCAATATTGAAATCAGTAGAATAATATTATGCATTTCCTCTCACTTAAACTAAATGACTGATATTCAACTTTTCTGACAATGAAGGTTCTATTTGCCATGTCTGGGTGTGGCTGTTTGAAGTATTACCATGTCAAAAGGGTTGGTGTAGCTATCTACATGTATGGTACTTTGAGGTCACACTTGATATCCTGGCTGCAATGATTGCGCATGTACAACATATTCACAAAACCAAAATCATCTTAGGTTAAGAAACCATTGATAATATGTTCATATTTTGTAGCTAACCACTAAAATGATGACAATAACAGCTATATAGTTGTCTGAAAGTCTTTGTACAATGAAATTTGACTGTATGAATCACCAAGGGCTTTACCAACGTGACTTAAAATGGTGGATGTCATATTATTGCTATTATTACTCAGAATCCCCAATCAGGGAGGAAATGAACAAGATACTGCTGGAAGCAAGCCATCATTCACTAACATGGATATACAATAAACAGAAAATCATGGAAGTATTTGAAGAGCACCAGTGTATTAGTAAATGTTGAAAGCAGGACAGCTCTCACACCAGTAAACTGACTTTCACTCATTGCTCTTCACACCTCATTGAACACTGCCCTACGCAGCTATTCACATACCAACGTATCTCACAACAGTAGCAGTGAGAACCATTTATAATCATCCATACTAAAATATAACTTATTCTCACATTTTCAGATGGTGGTCAATTCCTTCCTGAAATTCACTAATTCACATCTAACTGTGACGGCAGAATGTAACTGAATCCTACCTATACAACAACAGAAACTGGCTTTTTCAGCAAGCAACTAGATTGAAAATACGCACTCACCAATTACTATGGTTTGTAGAATCCACTGTATGATGGTACAAAGTACCGGTACCTATCTGCTTTAAATCCACATATGATCCTTCCTGAATCCAGAAAGTAATTACGTAGTTCGTTACAAAACCTTGCAGACCCCTAAATGCTTGAGATTGATTTACGTATGGCTACCTGTTAGCCTGAAAGCTTTTATAGGCATTTACATCCAATTTGAATATGAAAGGGCAAGTGAAAAACGGTACATCAGTATTCTTTTGTTATTCTCATTACTATGCTGTGTCTCCCTTCTCATGTAAATTTTCATTTCAAATCGCCTTGTAGATCCTCAGAGGACTGTACACAATGCAGTATTGTATTTGTGTTACCTTCAGACTATAGCAAGAAATGAAAAAGGGTGACTCAATTTAAGACTGTAATAGGCAGTCTAGCGGTGGCTGGGTTGGTGACGTATGTCCAGTTGTACATTGGACACACCCGAACTATGAATACCTTTCCTTTTTTAGTCAGCCACAAGAATTCTCCAACTACCAACATGTAATCTTTGTCTGGCAGTTTTTACTCATACAGCTCCAGTCACTCTAATTTTATGGAAAATATTTCACTATTTGTAAATGATCAGAGGAGTCTGTGGTTCCGATTTGATTTTACTTTTATGTAAAGATCTTTCTGATCATGTCCTGAGAGCCAATGACCTGTTTGTAAACAGCAAATTTTGTGAGAACAACATGTGGACATGGATGTAAAAATAGAAATCCATGATGTGGACAACTTAAAATCAATTGGATGAGCATTCCAGAAAAGAAAATTGGATATAGATCATAATACAAGTTATACATATCCTGTTCTGTGTCCTTTACTATCATGGTACTTATAAAAACAAATACTCTATGAAGGAAATATGCCTCTGACCATCAAATTTGAGATACAAACCATGCTTTATAGCGGTTATGAAAAACCATATTCATATGCTGGTGTATGAATGATGACACATGTAATGTTACGCGCATCATATGTGACATTTACAACAAAAATGCTACGCAAATTTTGAGTAGTTTTTCTTTATTGAGATGGGTACTCCAGGATTATTTTAATCTAAGCTGCTTTCGATCAAGATTACAATATTGAGGGGTCATTTGATAAATATTATACCCAAGGGTATTCGGTGATTCTTTGGAGAAACTATTTTTGTTCCTTACTATCAATATTACTGTTCTGAAATTAATTAACAGAGAGATGGCTCGGGCAACTTTTGAAAATTATTTGTCAATGATTGTTTTAATATATGGTGATTTGCTGACTGGGATAATTTAAATGTCAGGAAACCTGACATATCTGTATTATCAGTGTGTTCCTAGACCCCACTGTCTACTTGCAGCTCTAAAACACTAAATCCAATCTGACAAGAATGAATACTCTGAAAACAAACTCTTTGCCAAAGTCACATTTTCCTATCAAATAAATCCATGTTATCTGCAAGGTCACTCTGATCTTTGTCAAGTATCTTTCTAGCCACTTGAATCCATGTACAATTCAGTACTTACTAATTGTGAACAACATAGCTTTAAGAATAAATGGAAGTGTTGCTAGGCAACACGACAATGTGGCTGTATTACTTGACCTCATTGAACTTCATTAGACAGGAATAACAGCTATTTACAGTTGAAGGTTCTTGACAAATGCATGATACACTGAAGATGGTTGCTTATGAACAATACAAAGGATTAAATGCAATTTTTTCACAAAAATTTCTTTTATTTGAAACTGTAATGTAATTGATGACGATACAACAACATGTATGATATCCTACATGGCTGAGTAAGTGTGAGGAGGGGTAATCTAAAGGATTTTGAGTGGGTGTGTACTGCCCCTCTTACGGTAATATTGACTAGGTGTGTACTGTCCCTCTTATGGAAATATTGAGTGTGTATCGCCCCTTATTGTCATACAAATACACAGAAGAGGCCCAATCCACTACAAAACATAAAACTAAAACTTTACAATCCACTTGTAGACTTGCTGGCAGTAAACATGAAATCCATACTGAAAGCACTGTTACTAGAGAGATGTGCCCCACTGGTCTGACATGAAGATAGCAAAATAACAATGAAATAAAATTGCTATTAACAACATGGAAGTGAATCATATCGAGGTATGTTTTGACTAAGCATGCACAAATTACAGCTCAGAGTCAATGAGAAAGGCATATACTTCAGATTAACAAATGTCGTGACCTTTAAGATGACCTCTATGAGATAACAATTAATTGTCTGGACAAAACTCAACTGACCTCTGCAGCTGAGGTATATTAATACCTTCACCATATATGGTGAATATGATAATATCATGCTCATTACAAGTGTGTTTCTATTTATCTACCACACAGGTTCCTTTTAAGCCCCAATAGCTGCAAATTTTATGCATTATTTTTATGATTTTATCTTCAAACCAAAGTTGGTTTGTATAAATATGCTAACTGAAGGACAAGGATAGAAGTATCACTGCTCACTGATTTGGACCATGCCTACGCGTTTTAACAGGCTGAATAATAAACGGGTGCTGCACTCATAAAATGGCGCCCCACGGAAAAGTACAAAAAATGTTATTTCCTGCACATACACATTGTGATCATACCAGAAACAAGCATTATATCATTTACTTGAATGTACAATACATGATGGCCAACATTTTGTTGTTGTAATCTTGTTTTCTCTGTCACATGATTAGTTTTTGAAAATGGCAGGAAATGTAAAATGATGCTAAAACATTTGAATTATTAACATGCCACTTTCGACACTTATGCCAGTGTTATACACTTTTTCAGTCTTTCATGGGTCTTATTCAAAGAACATTCTCAGAAAACTCAGGATATTTTGAGATCAGTTTATAACACATTCGCAGCTACTGGAGACTTTAATATCATAATACAGTTTCTTTGTATGGTATGGTATAGCCATGCCCAACGTGATATGGCTGACCACTTTCATGCTGACAAACTTGTGTTAGGTTGAAGGTATGGACAATGGTATTGAATGGAGTCATGTTACATGTACTTTCCATTCAGAAGACAAATTAACTTTAATGAAACAGAACCTTATTTTTATCAGCAAAATGACGTAACAGAAGTCAACATATATGTGTCATCACTCAAAGTACAGCATCTCTATTATTTTAAGATGTTTATTTTAACCAACTGTTTTTTTTTATCCCTAAATTCATTTCTTTTCAGGGTAAAGTCACGCTTTCTTTGATTGCATCTGAAGAGCTATTTACAATGATTCCATGCTAAACTAAGGATCAATCAAAACAGACACTTTGATATCAACATCCATGATTATGAGGTTATTACGAACATTGGTGCAGCATGTAGACGTGAAGTGGAGGGCGATGCGCAGCACCAATGTCCAAATGCACATACATCTCTACACAGAGAGTCCTTGTAAATGATGAGCAAGTTTGAACACAACATGTTGAGGTACAGGAAAAGCCAAAGAAGTTACTTAAAAACATGTGATATATAATAATCTGATTTCTTAGTTTGAGTGACAATTCTTGCTGCTGTGTTTTGCCAACATTTTAAGCACTAACAGAGCATTGAGTAACTGTAAGCCAACAAAGCATTGCAATCGACCAGCTTTTAGGATATTACAGCATGGACAAGGGTGGCACATACTACATGTATATCAGTGAGGCTGGGAAATCATTGCTGAGTCTGACTGTGTTTTTGTTGTGATCTATAAATAAACTTGTGTCACATACGTTCATGAGGAGAATAGTCAATCAAATTTTGTCTGTATATTTTTTGTTGTCCAATCAAATTTTGTCTGTATATTTTTTGTTGTCTACAATTTTTATATGACACGTGAAATAAATTTTAAATGACACTAAAAGTTTGAATGATGCTCAATAACAGCATGAATTAGCATAAATTAGGCATATCTGGCACACAAAAAACAGGTTGATCATTTATAAGCCTCTCTCCTAGGATAACTGCAGTTTTGTGCCATCAAATTACGAGCTTTATACTCCAATGTATATAGATACAGAGAAGCCCATGATGTTAGGGTGCCAGCACTATACTGATGTATTTGTCACATGCACATAACATTAAATAAAACTTACATTACATAACATTAATACATGGCAGGAATGCTGTTTTGGGTCAAGTGTAGACTACAATTGACTGACAGAGTCTTTGGATAAAAACAGTCCTTCCTTGCCAATAGAAAGTTTATTTACATCAATCAACTTTAAAAGTCATCCATCAACATTTGACATGGTAGATGCAAATCTAGAAATATTAAATGTGACTGTTTTATTCGAAATACTACTATAAATGTCAGATACTACTATAGATGTCAATTTTATTTAAAATATTACTATAAATGTCAGATTAACGCAAAGAAATGACACGGAGACAGGGCTTGGCCGAAACCAAGGGGCGATGGAACATCCGGGCGTCGTGGCGGCCTTTCCCGTGAAGCCAGTCGCAGATTTGAATGACATCAAGGGAGGGCAACGTGTTACCCAGGATGCACCTACTGCCACGGCGGGGATGCACGGCGTCGTGGCGGCCTGGAAGATGACACGGACCCCTTGCGGGATCATGCCATGCATCGGGCAACATGGTACCATGGTCCCTCCGGATCCGCGACAGCAGCCCCCAAATTAAAGCCAGCCCTCAGACCTGGCAGTCGTACGACTGATTAAGGAACATCCTTAGGCGACTGCCACTACGTGTACTAAAGAATAAACCACCGTTTAATTGTGAATAGTTCATAGTTCATAGTCCACAGTTCGATGTTTAATCAGGTCACGCGTACAGTTCCACATATTGTACGCCCAACTTTGCTAACATAGTCATGCAGAGTTTGTACTGTAGATCGAGCGTCGTTAAAGTCCCAATAACTAGTAAGTGTTTCTAACACCTCATGTCCTAGAGACTACTTCCTTGTAGCAAGCATGCGAGGCACAGAGTCAAGGGTCTCTTTCGCTGTCTTTATGTAGACCTGGTACGCGTCACTCCGCCATCGTCCTAGGGTCTTTATTAGCCAATCTGGTAGGCCAGCCTCAGCGGCGGTTGTGGTGGGCACCACTTCTAAAGCTATGTGTGGTATATAGCTCCGTACTTTTAATCCCTGAGTGCACGAGCAGCTTTCTCAGGTAGTGCGTCAGCCTTTGACGCGTGAGCCACGTGCCATCGGCAAATTGGAAGACCGGCACTGCTGTATTCGTAAGGCAATGTGACCGTCGATATTTTGCAAAGGCGTTGACCGCACAAACAGATGTCCCAGTTGGCGCAATGCGGAGTACGTACCCACGTTGATACGGGTCAGTCTTAGAGGATTTCAGTCTCACTTCTAGTACACTGGTCAACACTATGTCTCGAACAAGCAGCGTTGTGGCTGGGTCAAACTGCAGTGGCCCAGCAGCAGTGAATTCACTCACTCTCAAGAATCCAAAGAAGGCGAGGGTGAAGCTTGCCCATAGCATGACCTTGTCGTGACCACACAGGCCTTCCCACGATCGTAGGCTCTCCTTTAGGTGGCGAAGGACGTTGATTGTGATTGGCAGACGCGGCCGGCGCACATCACCATTACTCCTCCGAATCCCTTGTAGCGTGCGCTGCAGCAATGCATGGGTGGTGACATCGTCTTCATAGCCTAGCTCGACGTGCTTGTGCATTGCCCCCGCAAGGTACACC
>LD349099.1:22038-81559 GCA_001465055.1 Ptychodera flava | reverse complement strand
TTTGTGTAACTGCAAAGTTGCATTATCAAAAACTGATACATTTACATTTTCCTGATACACAAACTTTTGAAACTTTGATGACAGTGAAAGAATTATGTGATTTGGTGATACTTAGAACAACTGTAACACGTGAATTTTGCATAACTCCTATTTTATGTTTTTATGATACACCCCTTTTTGTTTATCAGTTTTGGAGTGATCCCCTTTTCGTCGAACCCACCGCAGATAGTTATGATGGCTTCCCAAAGGCGATAATCTGAGTCAGCAAACCCAGCTTATGAGAAATATTGTGTCATATATTTATATATTTAAGAGTAAATATAAAGGAAACAATCATATGCCAAATATCTAGTTTATATCAAACTCATCAATATGTAAAGAAACCATTTTGGAAAGTGCGAGCTAAGTGAGCAGTCGAAGACTGTCATTTGCAGGATATGAAAGAACGCTTGGATTGTTTAAGTATTTTGCCAAATTAAACCAAAACAAAATGCAAATATGTAGGGCGAATTGCCACCATTTTGTCGCTAGAAAAATATTTCTTTCTCAAGCAGCTAACTTTTGTGAAAGGCACTCGGATGGAGGCACTTGGATTATATTTCTAAATGGGACAGTCAGGGTCACCGAATATATCCCGTGAGAAATTGGATTTATAAGTATTTTGGCCCATAAGCTTATCAAGGTAGTATGCACCTCGAAAGTGAAAGACTTAAACTTTTGCTCTAACTTTCCTCAAAGAATCTTTCAATCATTCTCTTTCAAAATCAAGAATAAAAATAGGGGGTCACCACGCAAATTTTGGTACTAGAGAAACAAATAACCCACGATTTACCGAGATTAGAAATTAAAAATGGCCGCCATCCCTGTGTTAACTCTATGGAGAAAAATAAGAATTTTCGAATTTCGAAAAACTAAGCTGGTGAAAAGTTTTCTTTAACCAAGAGATTTAAAATGAATCCCCACATGTGGTATATCAGAAGAAAATTGTAAACGTTTGAGAGTCCGAATGTCTGTCCCCAAGGTGCGTTCTACCTTAAATGATAAGCATAAGGGGTCAGTCGAATGTCAAACATCAAGCTAAGATGAAACGTTATGGATACATTGTCCGCGTATTGGTATGCAGCCAGAATGTGTCGTCAGTTGAGAAGGTCAGTCCAAGGCAGCCACATTCAGTGTATCTGTGTGTTATTAATTCAGCCTAGCCGTCTCAAGTGACAGCCTCCTGGTTTGAACTCTGGCAACAACACTTTTTCATATAGTACGTATACACCAGTGTGTTTTCTTCACACCTCGCCTTAATTCGGCTACGTTTCGCCAAAGCAAATCGAAAGTCATTTCATGAATTACATTTTTCAGTTCATTTAGATGAACGATAACAGAAATGACATCAAGCACTAAAGTTTTCCCTAGTGTCAGTGCATTATTTTGTTTCACACTCAATAAGCGTACCGACTTCTATCGCAGAATGTGATCCATAGTTGATAAGCCCTTCTTTTACCGTCACGTGTTGAACATGATTTACTATAAGTGCAATCAGCAAGTCACATTTTGCTATTGTTAACATCAATAATAGTGGATGTCGTTTCCTACTATCACTTATAGGCCTACAGTGAGGTTCTGTAAAATAGGCGAAGCAATATTGAAAATTGATGAATATTCATTGCACAGGTGTACGACTAAATGCTCTTTTATTTTCTTGATTCCCTTACTGCTGATGGCAGACTACAATTTGACTAACTTATGTTCATTCTGACGGGAGAAACTCAAGACCTAACTTGCGAATTTTGCACCAACACAGGCAATTCTACCCGAAAACAATGACGACAGAATAAACAAATGCCTTCCTCAGTTCCTGTGCATTGATATCTTGCTTGATGTACACCAATGAACTTCTGTAACCACCAGTTTTCGGTGATACAAATTGGCACTCTTGCTGCTTTCCGGATAGGTTAATGCAGACCTGTCGGGTTCGGCCTCTGCTTTTTTGTCCACCAGTCAAACTTTTGTGATTCTTTGAATAGAGTACGAGGGCTACATAGTTTATGCGCAGTTCTTATTATAGCTCGTCTCGCGTCGGCAGCGCTTGCTTGTGAACACATGCGGGTCAAAGGTGTCACGATACCTTTTGAAAAGGTCCAGGCCTTTACAATAGTCCAACCACTTGAATGACAACTTAAAACATATGCTCTGGTATAAGCGGCGAAAAGGTCAATGAACTAACCTGTAAACACGGTCCCTCCTCCTTTGTGGAGGGACCGACCGTGCTGTCAATAAGCAGCGTAAACTCACTTGATTTTAACCTTCCCTCCACAAGGAAAGGTTAATTCAAAGTTGAGAGATATTAAAGATAGCCATCGGGTAGGTATTTACAGAGAGAGCTGCATTTTTCAGGAGTACTTCCCATTTGTTCGAAAGTGGCAGATTCGGGTAATGCAGTCCACCAGCTCTGATAATGATATTTGGCAGTGGGGGCTTTCGTGAGATGTAACGATTCAATGCACCACAATGCTTGTAGTAACCCAACACACTCTCTCAGCACACGAGCGTTTTATCTATATCTACACCAATCACACACCTTTAAGTCATGATGTCGGTGGGATAGCCAACGTTTCAACTGGACTTTGGCTTGACTTACAAACATAGAAACGACTCCAACTATGAAATATATTGAGTTGAACAAAGCTAATGTGGCCCATAAATTTTGCACCTCATAAAAATTATAACTCATTTGTAATATTATGAACTTCACTTTGAAAATAGAAACTCATATTTTTGCTAAGATTAAGGATGTGCATGTGTTGGAATACAATAAAAAACAGCAACATTATCATTAATTCGTAAGTTCCCATGTTTAAATATAACAATGAGTTCTCTCTGCTTTCAGCTGTTGTGTGTATTAAGGCCGAACAAGCAACATGCGTATTACTACGCATGCGTACAACTCAGTGTACTTTGACTCACGTAAGGTCTTGTATTGCTAAAGTTCACCTAATTGGGTATTGGTTACCTTACATGTAACGTCATATTTTACAGATTGGCCCAATTTCTACAGGAAATACTGAAAGTTCGGATGACGTCAGTACCCAACGTGAAACCGTCGACAGCGGCACAAGTCTGGCTAAAAAGGGTGAGCTTAAGTATATAGTAACTCACTCCCGAATATTTTAATCCAACATATCTTATCATGATTTTAGTGTCATTAGAAGGGTTTGATATTATTTTGTCATACTGTATAACTTTGTACTACTTTTCACAGCACATGCTTTTAAGACAAAGATTTGATATCTTGGGTTGAGGTAGAGTGCGCCTTGGGCTTAAATCTTAGTTTACAATACTTTCTAGTTTACCGCGTGTAGAAGCAACATTTGGCATGTGACCCACGATTTCAATAGTAGCTTTGTGGAAAGAATAGTTGCAAAGGTTGGATGTTTCGCCGGGGAAGTTTTTAAATTAGCAAAAAATGTTACATCTGTCGATTTCGAGGTTATTACGGCCTCAGAGGACGAGGAGAGTAGTCCATATCACTCGGATTGGAAACATCTATATTATATGCAGAAATATTTTACAGGGAACTCTTCAACTAAAAATTGCAGTCAGCAACTGCATTCTGTGCCATATTATTTTTTACTTATCTAGATGTATGTGGCCCGAAAAGACTAGTTGTTATAAAAAAACAAAACAAAGCAAAACAAAAAAGTCGCACTTTTTGTTTTTCTTAACACGTTGACAACTTCTCTTTAAGACTTCTTGACCATCACACACATAAAGATGAGATAAAGTATCCCCAAAATATGACAATGATTATCTTTCAAAACAGTAATTCACAATTTACACATCTCCATTGACTTACTCAGAGAATCTTTACGCGATTTTTCAATTAATATAAATTGCTTTTACACTTCGTATTAATTTTATGAAAGGTGCAACTATCATTTGCTTCATTTGATACACTGAAATGCTAAAATCCGCCCAAAAGTAACATTTTACAGGGCTCGAAATTAACTTTTTTCCTTGGAAGTCCCATTGGGCTACATTTTCTGAAGTTGGTAGCCCAGCGACAAGATCTGGTAGCCCATGCATAAATGAAGAGTGTTTTTTTTGTAAAGGATATTTTTATTTATATCTAGACAATGAACGATTTATTTTGCATGATTCTATCCAGTAAGTGAATTTTCTAGTCATTTGACATCAATATCTGCAGATCATAGCCCTAGGAGAACGGTAAAGCAAGTGCAGTGTAGTGGACAATGGTGACGCCTCAGTTTGACGACCTATTTACACATACGCAGAGCTTATATGCAAATGTTGATGTTCGTAATGACAACGACTTTTCACTCGGCATGTGTAAACATAACATAGCTAAAAATAGATTGGCTATGAATTTCAGGATGGCAACTTGGTACAGTCATGTTCCTAATACTTTCGTGGCAATTTTGACTATGCCATATCATGGCATGATCTCGTACACTTCAAAGAGCGAAATTTGCGGATGGCCCGACAGCTTTTTCTTTGCAGTTTGAATAATTTTGTGTATAATTGTGATTGATGAGTTGTGATTAAATAACTATGAAAATGAATTTTCATTGGCCATCATTTCCCGAGCCTGTAATCCAAGTACATCAGTTCAGATAATGATATTTTATTGAAAGTTTGTCATAACAAAATCGACATGTCCTTTCTGTGTCCAGCTGGGTTGACTGTAAGAGCGTCATCGCACAGCGATCAACATCATCTCGCCCATGAAGTAATTTCATGTCTCATGCTTTGGTAGTCCGTGTAGGCTACCATTTCATTCGTTTTGGTAGCCCCGGGGAAAAGTTGGTAGTCTGTGGACGCTGGACTATCGCTAATTTCGAGCCATGCTTTACAATCTTTGGACCTAAAAAGCCTGCTCAAAGCCAACTTTCTCCGGGTCGCGAATATACCAAATCATTTGCTCGTTATTGTGGAGATAATGATTACCAATACAACAGTTTGGTGCCTGACATTCTTGTACTTGCACTTGTCGATTTGACATCTATGCAACAGATCAGCCAATATCTGATTCTGATCGGTCTATCATGGCAGAGAGCACACAATCGCACGGAACCAGTGTTGAGAGTGACAACACATCACCATCTCCACCACAGATGTCTGTAGAATCCAGTACTCTTCCACCGGAAAAGCAGCATAGTCTACCAGAGCCAACAACACAGGACAGTGGAGCGAGTGTGCCTATCGCTGGACCACAACTGGCCACGACTGGTACAACAAACATATACCAAATCCATAAATCAAATGTCCAAATTGGTGATAACTGTCAGCAGAACAATAACTATGGTAAGTCGCTTCATTTATAATGCTAGGTAGGCCTTGCTGGAATGCACCAATGCAAGAGAACATATTTTTCTAACCGCAAAATTGTACAATTACCGGTAGTTGTACGGTTTTTGTGGATATTTCGATAAATCCAGTCTATTATCTCTAGTCTAAAGTTTAACCAGTCAGTGCCTGAAATATTGGAATACTTGTGATTTTTAGTGACTCATACCCTGTTCTTTGTTTAACATAATTGGAGCTAATGTGGGATAATTCGATCTTCACATTTTTCAATTTTTAAAAAAATATCAGATGCCCTTTAGCTGCACGTTGCAATATTACAGAGTACTCAAAAACAAGTGTATAACTTAAACAGAAAAAGCAGGTGAGCTTACATTATCAGATTCCAAAGGAATTACTTCAGTAACCAATTATTCCCCAGTAGTTCCGATCGTGTTGTTTTAATACTGATTTTAATACTGATTTCTCCTTTGATGAGAGATCTCCATTATTGAGTCGTCACTGGTAGGTCTTCACATTGTATATGAAGGCTCATATCTACCTTCATGGATTGTGTAGACACGTGCCAACACTATTTATTGTTATATGTTTCATGACATTATTAATGAACACAAAATATGTTCACATTGGTGTTCTTTGAAAACAGTTTTCCATGTTTGGAAATCAAATTTATATCAAGATAGGATAATAATGCCCTCTGTGAGCTATATAAGGTCCCAAAATTGACAGAGTGTCAAAGTGCTCAATCGTGCACTTTACGGGAATTGGCAAAGTCAGCTTTCAGCGAGCTCTTGTGTGTAACATTAAGTCATTGACATTAATGAAATATTCAGAATTTCACTCATGTAAGTTAAAAACTTTAAAGTCTGCTTCGGAACATTTTATTCCAGAACGATTTTATCACGCAAATGGATTTCACCGCAATGTTAAGTATCGAAAAAATATTCGAGAACTTTTGTTGACATGCAATTTGATTATTTCCAATGACGTAGAATATGCCGCTAGGAGCGCTGGAGGTTTCCTTCATGATTTGGAGTCAAAACTCAGACATAATTACAATTTCTTACTTCTCCTCGGCTCTTACGCATGATAGATACGATGCTGATACAGTCGATTTGCGATAAGATATGCAGGTCGACCTGCCGGGTATGCAGGCCAAGCAATATGACCTGTTAATCTGTTATGTGACAATTGTTCAGTATAACGTAGTTGATAGCCTTCGCATTCCACTGTATCTATAGCTCGTTAGCCTTTTTGTTTTACACCCGACCATCACTTGGAGAAGGCAATATACCTCCCTCGGACACTTCGCCTGTAAACGGTCATTTTATGACATGTGATCGTGGTCAAAGTCGAATGTCGATCGTTTGTTAATATGTTGCCCTTCTCGTTCGAAACAGCATAATGAACATAAGCTTTTCTAAGACTAAATATAGAGGAGTTCGTAGTGGTTCAGAAGTTGTCAAAAGTTTCTGACAAACATGCCTCGCAAAGCGTGTACGTAATGGTACTTGCAGCATCATATTAAGCACCAGCCCCATAGGTACTTGGAATTGCCGATGTGGTTCATCCTGGTCTTTCTCTTCCATTATTTTACGGTGAACACTTGCCGCACCTGTACTCACTTTTTGCGTTCATTTTGTCATTTTTTCATTATCGCCGCTCACGTTATCATTTTCAACGCTCATTTTGACGCTTAGTTTATCGATTTTGGGGCCCTTACATACTTGCCCCGGTTGCGATTTCATTCCCAGGCTGTCTTCCAGAGGACCGGAACCTGTGATTGTGATAAACTACGCCCTCTACGTCCATAAACACTAATCACCATTCGTTTTAGTTACCGAAGTGGCGAGGCAATCCAATGTTTACGTTATCGTTATATAACTAACTCACACCAAAATATGTTGCTCTTATCTTCTTAAAAAGTTACACTGTTCGAAATTAGTAGTAGTCATAATTAAAACTATTGGACTGGTGATCTCCTGTGAAATAGCCCCCCCCCCGGTTCATCTTCTTGAAAAAGTAAGATTTCACCGACCTGTTATCCAACTTCATCAAAACCCTTTTCAAATCGGTTATAATTTTGTCCCCTTAAGTAGAAACCAAAGTCACAACATTGTGAAAAGTATGAAACAAAGCATGTATCCTTTTATGACAACGGGAATTAGCTCATATCTGCACATGTGTTTAATATCATATGAATTATTGCACAGTTACAAGTGCTGAAAAACAGAATTTCTTTATGAAGAATATTTTCATAGACATTTGATAACACAACTGTACTTCACAAAATATCTCTCCTGGTATTTCACTCAGCTAATGATTAATGCAGGGGAAATACATTTTTTGATGCGGTTCACTTACACTGGCAGCTCTTTTGGTTGTTTTCTGTTATCTTTTTAATGTAACTTTGTGTTACTGACGTCTGCAAATTTTCCGTGAGTCTGAATGTGAATTCCACAAACGTAATGAGAACACCTTTTAGCCTGTGGTTCTCCTTTTATAGATTCTGACTATTTATGCGCTGCTTCCCAATTGCATCACTGATGTCAACGCATTTAGCTTTTACATCCCTTCATTTTGCAGAAATGCCCCTGAAAGCTGAGCTGAAGTACAAGCATGACAAACAAGCTTCGGACATAATGCTAAGCCGCGCCCAAAAATGGTTTGATGATGCTGCAGACATCAAAAAATACCCTGAGAAATATGAGAAAATCTTAAAAATATTTGAGGGCCTAGGAGCCGTTCTCAAAGACATTGCCCCTGGGTGCCTCGAATTTAAACTTAGCCTTCCAACAGCTACATCGCTCGTATTACTCTGGGATCAGCACCAGGAATTCCTTCCAAGACAACTGGAAACAGTGATGATTACTGAGGAAATCATTAAATCTGTGAATGGTCGACCACTGCAAATATGTATTATCATGGATCAGATAAAGTATAACAGGGGCTTACAATTTTTTGCCACTCAAGGTAAGATGTCTCGAGAGAAATCATCAAATGATAGAATAAATCGAGCTTATTGGCTTATTTTATGAATCACTTTAATAACTGCCATGATCGAACACCTATGTAAGTGTCCTTTATTTTAAATGTTTATTTCTCTAGGATCTGTCAGGATGTAATATCTGACATAATTGCATTTTCGGAATTCCTGTTTTAACTGGACTTGTATCATTCTAGAAAATAGCATATAAATATAATCCTGAATGAATACTGACACTAAACTATTCAATGAGTAAAGCTCTTTCCATCTTAAATAAATTTTGATATGCATTTGAAAATGTAAGTATTGAGTCATTGGAAGTGCACCATCCGACAGAGGAGCAACTACTGAGACACAACAATTGGGCATAAGCTCACATAATATATAACCTGAAAAGGAAAATTTTTGATTGAGTTTCCATTTTGGGACTCTTTGCATTGTCACTCATAAAGAAGCTTTTGTTTCATTTGAATTGACCTCTGTTTTCAAGCAATGTTGTAGTATTCAATTATTTCCGGTTACTTCATGTATATTCATGCCTTTTGTGCTTCTCTTTCAATAATAAGACAATTTGGCAAAACTGTCTTCAAGAAGGCCAAAGAAGATGAAAGATTGGAATGCTAAAGATGTACGCGATTGGTTGAACGAAATTGGTATTGACACAAAATATGTCAAACGAATATATGAAGAGGAGATCACTGGCCCAGTACTCATGATGTATAGAGAGAAAGACCTTGAAGCAGATTTCAACCTGAAGAAGGGAGCCCTGCGAAACATCATGTATTCAAGGGAAAATCAAATTGAAAACGAGGCCAGGCAAAGTCTTCAGGAAACGTCGATAGATAAGTCCTATGAGCAGAGTGTTGTTTCTTCGTCCACCAATGACAACAAGCACCCTGAAGGCATATGGCCGATTCCATCTGCTGGCGATAGGGAGTTATCATCTACAGAAGGTGAAAGTGCATTGAAACCTTCAAAATCATTGCCATATAAGGAACATCGTTACCTAATGCAAGAGGCCACACCCCATTCTTCGACAATTGAAGGGGAAGAACAGAACAAGGCAAGTGATGTCGTAAAGAGAGAGAAAATGAGAGATAAGCAAAGAACTGAGCAGTCCGAAAAGCATTACATAGATGTCCAAGAGAAGCACTATGATAAAGGAATTGTAACCAGTTTCACGAGGGCAAAGGAAACGCGAAGCAGCTCCTTTGAAAGCCGAATGGAGGTTCTTGAACTAAGTGAGCGAGCAACAGAGATAAGGTCACCGACGCAATATTCAACACAGGATAGAAAACTAAAAGAATATGGATCACAGGAAAAGAGACAAGATAGCAAATTTTATAGACAAGGAACAAGCGAGCAAGATCCGACACATGTTCAACCCTTAGATCAAGAAACGAGCTGTATTGATGCCCTAAAAGCCCGTACGTCCGAAAAGATGGTGGATGTTAATATCATGCAGTCTAAAGATAATGATGATGACGTGAACAAACAGTGCAAATCTTCAACTTCTGTGTCACCAAATAGTGAAAAACAAACTCGGAAACATTTAGCTATAGTAAGTCCTTATGTAGGAGAGCAAGATAAAGGAAATGAAAGTGGACATGCTAGGTCTAGAGACACTGCGGTAGAAGAAAGTGATGATGAGTTTTATCAGAAAATGTTAAGACGAATGGGGATAAAATCAAGTTCACGTGAAGTGTCTTCCAGCCAAACACATGCAAAGAAGACAAGTCTGAAAACAGATCAGGGATTTTCCAAATTGAAAGACTCTAGCAATAAGCAGCATAAGCCGAATATCACACAATCGGATCGTTGCCTGAAGGAGCTTTTGTGTGGGGGATCAAAACAAATAGATGCTTCATTGTACCCTCTGCTTGTCATTAATAAGCCAGCTGAAGAGATTTTTAAAGCTGGCGTAGATACGCCTCTGTCAAGGGACCTTCAGTTTATAAGTAGTGTTAAGTGGGTTGGAGTGTTTGACCTTGATGCTGAATCCTATGAAGGTGGTTTGTGTAAGCTATTCAGAAGCAAGAATGACATCATAGCCCAGTTGCCGGAGACCTTCTGCAACATTTCAGAAGTAGGTTGTTTTCGAGATGATATGAGGTTTCCTGAAGTGACAACATGGATTTTTGCGAATGGACGTACTGAGATGGCAGAAGAAGCCCTTGATAGAAAGCAGTGGAATGCTGTGCGAAGCAATGGTGTTGAAGATGCAATCAGCTTTTTTGCCAAACCAGAAGTTATTCCTGACTTAAAGAGAGCAACAATACTGTTTCTCCTCCTATCAGATAACCTTGGCATCATGTGTGACACATTCCGCAAATTTTATTCAACGTTTGGCATAGAACGTATAACATGTATTGCTGAAAAGGAAGAGTACTTTGTTAAATGGGCAGATGAAATTGAAAAGTGGTGTCGCCGTGAAATGCTTGAAGAAAGAAGTGTTGTAGGCATGTCCTGGCAAGCTGTTAAAGAGAGTGTCATGAGTATTCAGGGAGTCATTCACAAGACAGATGATTATCTCCCTTCTTCGTCTGGCTCAAGTTGTCCTTTATCGGAACGAGACAGAAATAGGTGGTCAGATTTGTCAATCCTGTGCCAAAATGAGTGTGAAAATACAACAATGGCTGACAGTAGTAGCGGTTTTGAAGAATTTGCACAAAGTATGGAGCTTGACTTTTACCGAGGTCATAAAGTCTCATGGTGGAATTTTCACTTAACTGGCAAGAAGTACAACCAGGTTCTGAAAAGAGACATTCATGAGCAGTTACACGATATGGTTGATGTTTCACTCAGAGAGAATCAAGACTCTCTTCCACGTGTGGTGCTACTAAGATTATTTCATCAACCTGGGGCTGGTGGAAGCACTTTAGCAAGACATATCCTTTGGGATTTCCATAAGAAGTTCCGCTGTCTTGTGGTGAACCATATTAGAGTGAAGACATGGGAACAAATTCTTGAGGTGCGCAAATACGGAGAGGTTGATCCCTCTGACTGCAAACCCGTTCTTGTTTTGGTTGAAGATGCCGAAGACACAGAGATCAACGAGCTGATATATCATCTCGAATCAGGTTCAAGGACAACTTCACATCAAGCTGGCTGTCCATTGTTTGTTGTACTGCATTGTAAAAGAGTCCATTCCCCGTATAAACACATGGTGAAGTGCCAGAACACGAGTATAAAGCTAGAACAAGAACTGAGCAGTAGAGAAATAAGATGGTTTGCTGAGAAACATCGAGAGCTAGACACCAAAAAGGCAAAAGGTCTTCAAATATACAGTCCCGATAGGCTCGTTTCCTTTATGGTTATGAAGGACAATTTCAAGAGAGATTATGTCGAGAATCTTGTAAGTAGAATACTCCAGGACATACCAAGTGACAAAGGAGAGTCTCATCTTTTGAAGTTCTGTGCCCTGTTGAATAAATATGAGCCAGATGCGTCGATACCAGTTTCTTGCTTGGATGCTATAATGGGAGGTACTTACCTTAAGAGGAAAAGCAAAAAACATAAGCAAGACACACAGGAACTTTGGGAGAACCATGTATCTGACTCTGCCCAAATGTTGCTGTTGAAAGTTCATATCATTCATGTAGGAGGAGTGTTTGGTATGAAGATAGTTCACCCAATTGTAGCAGATGAAGTACTGAAACAAACTAAAGAGATACACAATAAAACAACGGCAGATATCGCAGTCGAGTACATACAGTCAGAACTTTTCAAAGGATCACAACACAGCAAGGAGTACCTTGTGCACAAAACTCATGACATGCTTATCCGAAGAAAGAAGGTTGAATTTGGCGATGAGCAAGATTCAGAATTTTCAGAGCTGATTGAAAGTTTATGTGAGGATGCTCGCACTGAAGAAGCTTGCAGGGTTCTTGAATGCAGTTTCAATGTGCTCAAGGAAGCTATGATAGGCCAGCAACTGGCACGGCTCTATTACATTCGAATGAAGACATTTGATAAGGCGCACAAATATGCAGACGAAGCCATCAACCTATTACCAACAAATTCATATCTACTTGACACCAAAGGACAAATATACAAACACGAAATCAAATACAAGTATGAGGAAAAGTACTGTGGTGGTCTAAACGTACTCGGAATGGAAGAAACACATGCTGTCATACAACTCGCCTTTCAAGGTATCAGTTATTTTCGAAAGGCTCAAGAGGCAAACTTGACTGAGAAGAATTCCGAGAACATTGCAGGCTTTGTTGGAGAAGCAGATATCACATTTCTCCTTCTCCGAATATTGCAATCAGTAGAGTTATTCCGCGGCTTGGGAGGATCAGAGCTTCTACGTTCCTATCTCGCTACAGATATAGAACCTGAGCAACTTGGTCAGTGGGCACAATACCACCGCCAATTCAAAGAACTCCAAGGTCGTATTGAACGTGCCATAGACTGGATCAGTGATTATGTCACTTATTGTAAAGTTGGACTCTACGAATATGTACCACAGGGGTTTTCTAAAGTCGACAGAGTGAAGAGTAGACTGGAACACCTTGATAAGCAGTTTGCAAGATACTTTGGTGAACCTAAGGAATTACCATGCGATGAAAAGGACAGAGTTGTCGAAAATGCTAATGATTGGAGAAGACGACAAGTCCTTCATCTTGGTGGAAACACCTTCCATAAAGTCTTCGACATTGCAAAAGTTGTGAGCCAAACAAATATGCAACAACTGCTCAAAATAAGGCGACTTCTCTCTCTGAACTACCCACAAAGTGCTTCTGATCTCCAAACATTGATATGTGTGAATTTGGCATTATCACCCTTTCGCAAATGGGCTGTTCAATTGCCATCCCTAAAGGACGTTATTGATATGGCAAAGACCCTACATAATTTCAGAGAATATGACAAGCTTTACGCCCCGTACTTTTTGTCTATGTTTCTCTGGCCTCGTGAATCATCTCAAGAAAATGATATAAAAGGATTCCTGGAGTATGCAGACGCACTGAGAACACGATGGGATGCAATGCAGAAGCAGAATAATGACTATCCATTACAGAGTT
The DNA here is from genome assembly GCA_001465055.1 of Ptychodera flava. Lineage (NCBI taxonomy): Eukaryota > Metazoa > Hemichordata > Enteropneusta > Ptychoderidae > Ptychodera > Ptychodera flava. Next base: position 68,227 of record LD349099.1, on the reverse strand, counting down.
ATTCTTACAGAAGGGCACTGCGAATGAAACCGAGAAAGAGGAAACCGCTGACATATTTCTTTCTTGGAAATGGAAAGGGGTTAGCTGCTTTTGTTCATAATAACGAACTGCATACTAGTGCTGGCAAGGTCGAGAATGAAAGGCAGCAATTCTGGGAGTCTGATATTGTTACTAAAAGACTTGTTCGGATCGAGGGGATGTTGAAAAATAGCGTAACAGCCATAGTTAAAGTAAGCGACGCCGGAAAACCTGTCATGATAAGTGTGCGATTAGCTGTGCCACAGTTGCATATCGTTAGCCAGGAGCCAGTAAGTTTTTACTTAGGTTTCAGCTGGTCAGGACCAACAGCATTTTATGTAATGTCAAGAGATCAGCAATCAATGGCCATGGGTGGATACACTGTGCAGGGAGAAAGTGTGATGCAAAAACGACTATCACCGAGAGAGATAGGAGATAGGCATGGAGATTATTCAACGATGCAGTTCGATTATGAGAGCTACAGGAAAAATCATCTAAAACTCGAGCGGAAATTGAGAGAAATAGAAGAACTTGAAAATAGACAGCGACAAAGAAAGCCATTGGAATCACAACAGGTCTGTTTGATGTGTTATCTCAATTTACAACATATAAATAATAAAATGTATCTGTTACTTGCTCATTTTCGTTCACACCAAGAATTAATGGCAAATAATAGCATATGCAACGTATCATGAATTAGCCAGAAATCAGACAACTAATTTAGGCACGTGAGGTGTTTATACTTAATAAACCTTTATTCTGCACAGGTCGCGAAACTGAAGAAGAAAGACGACATCACAAAGGAACTGATGGAGTTAGAAGACAGCTACAAAAGGCAGATGTATGCAGATGATGATATATACCATTAGCCTCTGTTGCAATGGTGATGGTATGTAAGATTTGAACTCTAACCAAAATTATTAATGCCTTTCATGACCTTGATTTACCTAAGTGATAACAGGAAATTCTTACCATTTTTCTGCAATACGTAAACAATAATCTGAAAATATTGAACAGTCATGCTGATAGGCTGATACTCTTTTTCAAGATTACATAATGCTATACTTACTCTGTGAACATACAATGAATGAACAAGCCGAGTTAAAATTCATCAGTTTGACAATGCTGTGTTATATTAAATGCAATTCCCTCTATTCACATCGATCTTATTATTAATCGAACTTTATCACCTCTGTTCACCAACAAATTTCCAGCAATATGTGATGATCAATACACTTTTCCCTCTTCAGCTTGACACAGATACCGTGTACACAAGAAATCACGAATTTATGGACTGGAGTATAACTTCAACTTTGAAGAGATGCCTACTACGTCCCTTCAATGATGATGATGTTGGCAGAATGATTGGATATAAGACTTCGTGGAAAGTTTGCCATATTAATAGTTAAATATCGTTGATGTCAATTTAGTGAAGTATTTATATCATTATAAGACGAGAGTAGGTACAGTTATCCGAAGGTCAGACACTATCAGCTTTTAAATTGTACTTGCTCCTAGACCATTGTTCTTGTTATTTTGATTTTAGCCTAGTGAACTTGAATTATCAGCAGTGCACACAGGATTTCTAAATAATGTTGCATTATGGCTGAATGACCTTGCACTGGTCGAAGAATTATCGTACATTGGATTAACTTGACCAACACAGACTGTGAAAAAGCTAAGGGACACTCATGCTTTTCAAGCAAATCGTCATGTTTTATTATATAGTCTAGCAATCCCCGCAACACTTAAATATGTGCTGACGTGGTCATTACGTCAATTTATGTATTTGCTTGCCTCGACGACAAAAATGCTAGGAAATTAATTATGCTTCATACATAAACAAGCCGTTTTTTATGATGTCAATAGAATTTCATTAAAAATTTCCGCGTTCATTTTTTGAAATATAGACATTTGTAGCGATATCAATTTACAACGGTCAAGTTAAATCCTTTCGTGGTGTCCGATGCGACAGCGGAAGACAGCGCTGAATTATAACGGTAGTAAAACAGGGCAAATGTCAGACAATCAATCGCTATTCACATTTCCTCTGCGAAGTTTTCCTCAAATTTAAATAAATTAAGAGCCTAGAAGCTTATCAAAAGGTACATAATCCTGAAAAAAAACAAAGTAAACTTGCATAATTTCCACAGAAAGAGCGCAAGAGCTATCACATCAGACGAGTCGGTCGTTCCCGAAAACCATTGCTCAAGGATTCCACTTCATGACACAATGTGACCAACAGCAACAGCAAGACGTTTCGGAAAATTATGTTTATTTGTTATGGTACTTGAAGGAATCTCTGTTTCAAAATCTGATTCGCTTTATAGTGTTCCATGAAAGTATTTACGTAATGACTGTCACGAGGGACCAATGCGCGGCCGTGACGCAGTACTGTACATTCACCCCTGTTACTGTAGTTAAAAACGGTACATTCATCCGAAGTTTTGGTGGTCAGATTGAGTCGTACGAAATCTGAAACTTAATTAACACCGGACTTAACCTCTGCCAAATAAATATATTTTGATAGACTATAAGAATTAGGACCTATCTTCACGAAATGTTCATGTCAGACATGAAATTCGATCACGATAGAAATAGCGGCCGCCGTACTGTTTTGTTGCATTGACGATCACAAGAACATTACATTTGGCGCGAGCTGTCAAGCCGTGAAACGACAAGATGATATGTTTAATTCTACAGAGTAGAAACGTTGCCTGTGGTTTTTATAATGAAAATATATGCTATTATTCGGAAGAAGTGATTTCTGCATTACTCAAACATGTCTGTTACAAGATTCTAGAGCTTGATGTTTCCCGGATTTTCATAACTCAGAATCTAACACTACAGAGTGTTGAGAGTCAGCTCCTGTTATAGCTTTTATGATATTCTAACTATGTTGGGTATTTAAGATAGCTTGGCAAATATACCCTTGGCATGAATAACACCTATCATTTTAGTGTGGGAGAAGGATATACAAACTTACCGAATGGATGCTGATGTAAATTGGTTTAATTTATGTACCTTAAACAATGTCAGTCGTAAATTTCTGCTCATTTTGTCTTTGAAAAACTTCTATTACTGTAACAGTCTTTCATAACTATACAATATTACAAATAACTGAATTTTTTCGATTTTGGTTTCCAAACTAAGATGCAGTACTTCCACATATACACATATTAATACTAAAAATCAAGTCAGTCCTGTTTGTGGACTTTTTATAAAGATGACATTCAAGCTTTGATCTTCGATTTTAGAAAGGGGAGAAAACTATAAAAATCATGATTGGAATTAATTTGAGATAATTGGATGATGAAATAATGTCGGTGTAATCTGCAAATGTAAGCTCATCTGTTTTTAGTTTCAAGTTATACACTTGTTGTTAAAGTAATTTGTAATATTGCAACATTTTTATCTACAATGAACCCAATACTTTTGAGAAATTTGAAAAATATGAATATTAAATTATCTTTAATTAGTTCCAATCGTGTTAATTATTCACTACTGAAATATTTTACAATTAATCAAAACAAGCTATAGGACAGCAACATTTCAAAAAAGCTAAAAGAAAAGGTTTGACAACAGAGTTTGTAGTGAATATTTTATAAATTAAGAATGTGCAAACATGCAAGTATGTGCCACATATAATTGCTTACACATGTTTATTTCATTTAAATATAACATAATGGCAACGGAGCTTTGAAGTATGATATTAAATGTCTGCCCTATTTCACACACATCGGGTCTCTACATATCTCTCGTTTATATTCTCTATATACCAAGGCACAGGTTGGGAACGTTGATATTCACGTACTATTTTGACCTCAATTTCAGCACCAAGTTGAGAAAGTGTCGATTTTGTTTATCAAGTTTATAACTTCAAAGTCGTTTGGAATAAAGGACGAGGATATCTTCCCTCGCTGCACTAGAACCAGCTGATCTATTTTGGCTACCGCTCGTTTAAATTTTGATGAGTCGTTTGTTGTTACAGTTATATTAGGAAACTTTTGTAAAGAACGAGTTGAGAGTATACTATGTATTAACCCTTTTAGTGCTGTAATTTTTCCCTTCAAGAATTTAGTGCAACATTTTACGAATTTCACTATTTTTTTCTGTAACTAGTTTCATAATTTTGAACCAACATTTCATTGGCTGCAGTTTTTTGTCAAAAGTTTGGTTAAAATCTGAAAAGAATACACTGGTCTATATTCTATAAATGTGACAAAAGGTTAAACATACAGGCATATACACCTATAGAGCAATACCCTTATTGTCTCTTATTTAATCAAATCTTGCATTTAATGACTCAGCAAAACTAAGTAAGCGAAATCAACAATACACGAGTGGGTGATTTGATTAATCTTGAGGTACTTCAATATAGCTATCTTTATTAATGTAGGTTTTCAAGTTATTGGCTCAAAAAGCAAAATGCTGAGTATAGTGTTGCTTATCTGGATTATTTCTTTTGAAATGCAATTTCAGAGAACTCCTCTTAACTTCATTATCATTGATAGACAGCACCACTATTAAAAGTTGTTTGTAAATTAAGTATACAATCTCCATCGATCTCCATCCTTTGGTTACGATCATTATCTGACCTACGTTTTCTGCTGAAGACCCTGATGGATGACGTCATCGACATATTGTACTTTATCAATCTATCTATCTAGCAAATTTGTATAGCGCTAAATTTCCAAAGATAAACAATGCTCAGTGGCGCTACCGTTACACATCAAAAATGCTCTCTGCAGCTTTTAAGCGTCTTTTGAAAATGTTGACATTAGGAGAGGTTTTTATGTCCAGGGGTAAAGAGTTCTAAAGGACAGGAGCTGCTGCAGAGAAGGAGCGGTGACCATAGGTAGTCAGATTCCATCTAGGTGTGTGCAGAAGGCATTTATCAGATGAACGAAGAACACGTGATGAAGCAAAAGGTGTCATCAAATTCCTGAGATATTGTGGAGCTTGTCCATTCACGGCTTTGTAGGTAATCAGTAGAAGTTTGTAAACAATGCGATGATGTACTGGAAGCCAGTGAAGCTGCATAAGGGGATAATGTGGTCCGATTTCTTAGTCTTTGTAACAATTCTAGCTGCTGTGTTTTGAGCATGTTGTAACCGCTGTAACTGTGTATCAGGCAAGCCATACAGTAGAGCATTACAGTAGTGAAGCTTTGAGGATATAACTGCGTGGACGAGGGTGGCACAGGAATCTCTGGACAAGTACTTTCTGATACGACCAATTTTGCGGAGGAGGAAGTGAATAGCACTGCAGGTGGAACCGATATGTTGTTGAAATGTATGGTTTTCATCAAATATTACACCGATATTCCTCGCAAATGAAGTGGTCTCAATAACACTGGAACAGATGTTGATGTCAGTGAACGGCGCTGGCAAATGGTCAAACTTAGAGCGAATCAAAATGACCTTATTCTATTTGTTTGCATAACAATATAATATCGGTCACATCTGGGACACACGGATCGCCAAGTTTTATTTCAAATTCGGTTAAGGATTCAAAAATCGCAAAATCACGTAGACGCTAGAAACCGAGAACAATTGTAACAGTGGACAAAGTCATGATAGGGCTTGCAACTATGGGCGTCTTTTATGCCGTAAATTATTATTTATACAACCAGTCAATAATTCGATTTACTATACATAGAATTAGGTCTCACTGCAGAGCTAGATTAGTCTCAAGTTTGTTCGGTCTATATTTTGCCATTGACACAGAACCTTTAGACACTAATGATAAATCCAAGTGCTTGATAAATCTGCGCAAGCGCAGTTTCAAAACTATTTGACCCCCGCCTTTGACATGAATGAGTCATCGGTTTTCCCCCTTGTTCTATTTTTACGTAAATGTATTACTGGCTGCACATTAAGCAACGGCTAAGAATACATGTCTTTCTATCTGAAAGAATCGTTAGTGAAATATTTTAAATGAGCTACTATTTGTCAGTGCTCTGTGATAATGAAATATGCACTTACCAGAGCACGAGACAAACGGTTAACAATGGCGATACGACATTGAAAAGTCGACATAAAGAAACAATAAAAACTTGGTACAGATTTTGACTTCCCTTTCCACACCCATTGTTTTACATTTATTATAATCAACAACTATAATTGTCACATAAGTCATCGAAAGAAACATTATCGTCTTGCGCTTAAAATTTATTTTACATTTTACCGGACAATAGAAAGGCTTCACAGAGTATAGGAAAGTCAATCTTTTGCAACGCAAATGCATTCAGTGACACAGATACATCAATTATGTTATAACATCCTGTGATCTCCGATCACGTTGACGTTGCGAACAGGCTTATAAATTAGACCAACGGCTCTGATCGACCTCATCAAGACGAGTCGCTGCCGTTTCAGTTTGAGCTGCAAACTTTCATCAAAAGGTTTTCCGATGGGGGACCAAAACGGTGAGTGATCATTAAGTATCGATGTTTTCGTAAACGTGAGATCATGGGCTTTGCCGCTCGTCTCGAGATGAATGTACGCATAGCAGCAATATTTGCCAGTTACTATGAAATACTGAGTCACTTCCTTGTCTACGGTGACCTCTCTTTCATCGACGTCATCAATTTTATCCCGGCATATTTATCAAAATCAAGAAATTCAATGATGAAATTTCTAACTTCACATCTTCACACCGGACAGTTTAACCTTTAACGTGGGGTATGCACAGATACCACTGCGTTCGACTTAAATTGCTATAGCGAAAGTGAAAGCAATACTCAGAGTTGAATAATTTTGCCTTCGATGGAATACTTGATTTGGCATGTAGCGTTTTCGATTATTAATTTACTATACTTCAGACCAAGGTGTAAATACATAAATAAAGAGTGTACTGATGCCTATAGTACATGTGTAATTGATCACAAAAATAAAACAACAAAAACAGAAAAGAGACAGTAAAAGCTAATAAAGCAATCGGAAAATCATCGCCCAGAGCAAGGACTGTTGACGCGAAGAATTGATGACAGACTTAGTGGCTATATATGACAGTTGAAGCGGCCGGCAAAAGGTTAGAGCGCTGAGAGGGCCGAGAGCTAATCATATGTTTTAATATATATTGCCCTATTAACTCCATCTATCTATTTAATTAAGTAATGAGTTCTAACTTATATGGAAATGCTGTATATATGTACGCATTAAGCTTCTATCCTATTTGAGGGGCCTCTTTTGGCACTAGCAAAAGTCACAACATTTTTTATTGTTTTACCATGGCCGGACCCATCTCTCTTCTAATCGAAATGACATAGACACGCACGCTGATAGAATACTATATCAGGGTGTCGGTAAAGCCAATTCGTCTTTTCGAATGAACGAGAAATAACGCTGAAGTTAATAGAGAACGGCCCTTCAACTAGCAGAGTCGCTTTATGAGAAGAGAAAGTGTAATAGTGGTATTCATAATCATTGGTAAAACGAGATAAATGAATAAATACAGGATTCACTTGTCAGGCTGGGTTCACGAAAATTGGGGAGAGGGGGAGGTCGGAAGATTTGCGTTTGAAATCTTAGTTTTACACCCCCCTTAGTACCCTAAAAAAATTTAAGCCCCTCCTCCCGTCTATATTATCAACATTTTTCCAATTTTCAAGTCCCCCATCATCATATAGCCCCATATTTACTAGGAGTGCATGAATAGTAAAAATAAACATGTATTGCGTTGTTCTGCTCGCAAATGTTTGACATGAATTCTTATCAGAAGGTTGTAGAGTCATATTCCTGAAGCAAATTCTTGAATTAGTTTACTTTTAAATGCACGAGTTGACTTTTGGATGTATCAGCCTAAGCCAACTTGAGTTTAACCAACTCTGGCCAGACCAGCCGAAAAGCACACAAAATGACAATCATGAGAGCGTATGCACATTGTGAATTCCAGGCTACATTTTGTAAAAATGTGAAAAAAACTAAGGATAGTGACTTACCGAATTTGTTTTTTCAAAAGTACAAGATACAAAAGACTTAGATAGTACTTATAAATGTTTTACAAAATTAACAATAATGAAAGGTTAAAATATTCCATCAAATAATCATTCCATTTATTTACACATTGTTCATTTAGAGTTTTTACTGTTTAAAGTTTTTTTCACGATTTTGTTATTGTACGATGAGATTTGAAAATTTTATTCACTGCATGAAATTGAAATGATTTGTTAGTTTTATACATTGATTTTAAGTGATTTTGTATAAAGTCACGCAGTTTGACCCATTTTTTTCTCTCTAATATTGATTATTCTCATATGCACGAATTCAAAAATCAATGGAAACTGTTAAGTCTCCTAGTCTTCCATGTGTTGCTATCTAGCCTGATCTTGTGTTCATGTATGTTTCACTGTCAATTGAGCGTCCTCTGACCTAAACACTTTTTCAACTATATCAGAGTCAGAGCTATCACTGTCACTACTGGTATGCAGTGACAGCTCAGCTACGTGAGAGTCAGAGCTATCGTACAGTCACTGCCGTTATGCAGTATCTGTGCAGTAGCTATATTAACTTTGATAATTTTGACAATATTTCTGTTCAGTTTATACAACCTCGTTCTTGTTAACTCCGTACATCATGGTGTGCTATCTAGTATTTATCTTGCGAACACAGCCTGTGTACCGTGTACCTTGCATTTGTATTGTCGACAAATAATTTTCAGTCTGGAATCTAATTTTATTATCACCAATATTTAAATATACAGGCTCTGTTGACAAACTGAATCTTGTGTGTTTCAGCATGCTGTAGAGAGACACCAATAAACTGTATTTGATACATTGCACAGAAATATTGGAAAGCAATTTCAACAGTTGCAGCTTCTGCCCCGTGACAAGGCTAACGTGCAGAAATTTAACGACATTCATACATATTCGAGATTTGTCGAAACTAAAGCCATTAAATGCGACAAAACGAGTTTAGATTTTGTTTAATTATTACTAGCATTAGAACCATTGGATGACATCTAAATGATGAGAACAAAAGTATTTTCAGGTTGCCCCGCCCTATAGGCAGAACAAAACTTTCAAGTCCCTCCCCCCTCGACTACCCCAAGAATTTTCGCATTCCCCCTTGTATTCCTCCAGCGCCCCTCACCAATGTGAACGCAGTCTCATAAAAAGAGTAGTGTAAACGTTTAGGATTTCGCTATCAGAACTGCCTTACTTTGACATTGGCTTGCCATTCACCGAATCAACGTCGTCACATTTTGTCGTTAAGCGACTTATCCGTTTGCATAGCCTTGTACACTCAACATTTAATACTCGATCCCGGGCGCTGAACTTCTACTCGACGGAGATCGCTCAATGATTTGATTTTAGTTGCCTAAGGTAGAATGCGTTATGAAGAGAGTCATTCGGACTCTAAAACGTTTTCAATTCATTTGTGGTCCACCACTTGTTGAGGCTCAAGTTAAATCTTTTGGTGTATAAAACCTTTTAACCATCTTTGTTTTTCGAAAGTAGAAATTTGTATTTTTCCCCCACAGAGTTAACACAGAGTTTGCGGCCTATTTTATTTTAAAATATCGGTAAATCGTCGGTAATTTGTTTCTTTGCTGTGAATTTTCCATTTCAGTGTGACCAGTACTGGACAGAAGACTCGATATGTTCAATACGAAATGCAACACATTTTAGAGCAATATGTTTAGAAACTAAAAACGGCAACTTGTAGATGAGTTTAGAATGCTGTGGCCAGACCCATGTTTATTGGAGACTGAAATTTAGTCCCTATTAGGATAGTTTTGACGACAGTAACATTGAATATGCACACTGTGCGTTGTTTGTGTTTCAAGAAAAGCTAAGTCGTTGAGTAGATTTTAAAAACATAAGCTCATAGAAAAATATGAAAGTTCAAAAATTCAATGATGAAAAACGAAATTTAATCTCCAGAGACACTTTGTTTTTTTAAATGTCTGTGTATTATTTGGATTGTTTGATTTCTGATCCTTGAAATGCAAATTTATACCCAAAAGAGGAACACTTAAAAATTATATTTGATGAAATCAGACCGTGTTGAATAATGTGATGCAGAGATAACTACTTCTTAATTCCTTGATCGAATGGTTACATGCTATACATATAGCTCACCCATGTAGAGCAACCCTTTGTAATATCGGACTACTTTTAATTAACAATAAACGGAGAATCGCCGTCAAGAAAGGATGAAGCTTGAAATGTGCTTTTCAGGCATAGTGGTCAGATATTAACCCTTTCAGTGCTATGATTTTTCCCACCAAAATTTTAGTGCAACATTTTACCAATTTTTGTGGATTTTTCTGTTATTGTTTTATAATTTTGGACCAAATGGACATCACTTTTTATTTGCTCTAGTTTGTTATCAAATTTCTGACAAAAATCTGAAAAAAATTGACAGGAATATATTTTCTAACTGTGACAAAAGTTGACTTTGGCGCTCAAAGGGTTGATAAACCTTATGCATAGCATGTTTTTCTGCTGCAAGTCAAAATGTAGTAGTGTTGGTATCAGTTTCCTGAAGAGAAACCAAGTTATTAAGTAAAACACCATGAATTCTTTGTAACAGTTGTAGATGTCATAATGGTTAAAAACAGGGAAGCTCGCATTTGATTCTTTAATCTTGCAGGTTAAAACACTATTCTGTTACATGTGCGTTTTTTAAAAATTAAATGTTGCAATATGTCATTGTATTCAATTATTTTGCAATTATCGGATATTTTGTATCAGTATTTCATGAATTGTTATGATTTTGTAATTATTTGCTATGTTACCATTTCACTGACATGGCAATTGTAATCATCGATAACGATAATTTCACTATGTTTAATAGCATATACCTAAGTTATCATAATTTTGTGATAAACTTGCGATGAATATACTATATAACATGATATTAAGGTCAGTGTGCAACATCTTGGGAAAGCTGTAGGTGATGTGTTGTGTTGTAATGATTCATCAATATTTATCATGCTAAGTTCTTCTCTCATGGTCTTGTCAAACCAGCGAGGCACAACATGTTCCTACTTTGCATGTTATGAAAGACTTGGTCATGTGAAGGCCATTGGAAGACGTTTTACTCTAAGCATGACTTTTGTTGACTCAACCTGCTGCAGCTTACCCTGTAGAGCTGGTAAATATAAATGCGTAGGTTTTTGAATCCTTGTCTTTTTTTGACTGGCGTGCCATATAGGAAAGTGCTAGGCGTGATAAGATCAATGCTAATAAAATTTAGCCAGCCAGTGAGCCTCACGATTCAGATATGCAACTTTTACCATTGGTTTTTATTATGAAATGCAAACTGTTGGAATAATCCATTGTAAACATGTTCTCAGTAGTTTTAAAACCGCTCTTTCATTGTCATCGGCGTCTTCTTCGCTGTGAATTTTCCGACACGTTGTGACCAGTAATGGAGAGAAGACTCGACATGTTCGATACCAAATGCAACATATTTCAATGCAACAATTCGTCAATAACCTGATAAGGATATCGCCATATTGGCTGGAAAGTACTAAGGCGGTATTTTTACAAGCTCAATAAGCGTTCAACGTGTACAAAGTCTATTTAACATTTTCGAGTTATATGTTCCTTTATTTTAAAAAGTATAGGCTTGTGATCTCTTAAAAGCCTTACATCAAATGACCAACCAACCAATCAATAAGTCAGTCTATTTATTCGTCGATGTATCCATTAACCCCCAAAATAATCAAGCAACCAGTAAGTCAATCATTTAATCGCTCAATCAGTCCATCCATCCATCCATCCATCTATCGATTCATCTATCCATTAATCGGTCATTCAATCAGGCAGTCACCAGTCAGTCAATCAGTCAGTTGGTCAGTCAGTCGGTTAATCAATCAATCAATCAGTCAATCGATCATTTACATTTTTTAAAGTTTTATCACATAGTCAGTATATATTATGTCGATACGATAAACAACCCAGAAAGTTATATTGGGAAGTTGACTAAGAGTTGTATATGTAGCAACGCAAATAAGAGCCAACCAAGTTATTGCATTTGTAAATCACAAGGAAACGCAATTTTCCTTATTAAATCTGCCATCATAAATATTTACCTGCTTGAGCCTTTAGGAATGGAAGGTTATGTAAATTCTCGTAGGACCACAGACCAACACATAAAATAAATATATATGAAAGGCGATATATACAATTACTATTGAGTTCTAAAAATTTGATAGTCAAGTTTTGATGTCATGTTTCCGAGGAATATCGCGAAAAGTTGAAACTGATTTTGCGAAGTTCAGTTGTTGTAATGTTTATGTTTTCCTTGTCACTTGTTTTGTTTAGAAAATACATCGTTTTGTTCTTAACCAAAAAGGCAATTTATGTTGAAATTGTTAGGTCTCAACTTTCCAATCTTATGTATGTCCGCCAAAAGTTTATCTCGTCATACAATCATATTTATTAGAGGTCGGTTAATAAGCGTCTAAAATATTCCAGGGCGCCCCTAGTACATCTCAATTGATCAAGACCTGGTATAACTATGAACAAGCTGGCAGTGCTATGAGGAATCCATTGCGCTGAGATAAGGGGATATGTGACCTTGGGCCCTGACCCAAGCGCGACCGAACGCACCTGCACCGCCAGCCTATTCACAGCTAGACCTGGTGAAGATTTGTTCTGTGCCATGCCTGTAGGGATACAAACAAGTGCCACTACAAACAAAACGTACTGAAAAAAAACGATTTTCAAGCTATTGGAGAAAAAGTCACTTTTACAGCTCGGCCACCCCACAGGTAAACTGGCGTGGATATGTGTGAATGCCTCACTGTAAATATCTGGCACATCCATTTTTGACGACATTTAGAGAGCAGTTATCATATCTTCTAATCAGTACGCAGAACGTGTCACTGATAGCCAGAGGTCATGAACATTGACGTGTTGCGAAGACGTTCAGAACCACCGGTACAAGTTGGTACTTGTTGTTCGCTCATGAAATGATCAGCTCGGTTGATAGCACTCGGAAATAGACTGAACCCTGTGTAATTTATAGGAAACAGAAAGACTTTCTTTTATTTTATTTTTTATTTTTTATTTTTATCTGACTGAGACCGCTCCACACGTTGTATATAGAGTTCGTGAAGCACTCACTCACGCATGCTCACTATCACACATCGCACATACAAACTTTATCGAGGCGAAGAAACGAATTCATCGCTTTAACTGGGCGAACGATAACCACGGGGACAATTCTGTCCACCAGCAGAGTTACCAACCCAGGGTAGAAAATATGGCTAGTTTGTCAATAACAATAATAAGAGACAGACACACAGTGTTGGGGGATCAAGGTCAACTACTTTAATACAAGTTGACAGGCTGCAAGCCAAAGTCCGCCAAGATTACCCTAGCACTGGTGGTGGGCGCTGGCCCTCCTCCGGAGTACATAATGCGAGGGCCATGGATTTTGTGACTTTGCACTTTGTTTCATGGGACAGAACTGTGTAGCGTTCGAACGCATTGGATTTCCAATCGCCTTGTAGCTTGATTAATAAGGGGGGAATTCCCAAATTAAGGGCAAACGTGGCTCCGCCGCGGCGGAATGAGTGACCGGAGTAGTTGGCCGGCTTAAAGCCGCAGTCAGTAAGAATGAGTTTGAGTGTTCTAGTGAATTTCGCATGCGTTAGGACTAGGGGGTGGTTGCAGTGGCTTTCGACAGCATATAGTTAAACAGATGGTCTCTGGCTTGGTGTGTAGAGGAGAGTCGTATCATGTTAATGATGGCGCGAATTGGACAAAGAGGAGAGTTCTCGATGAGAGGGAGAGGTAGTTCGAGTAAGCGCTGACCGCACTGGATTGTTTTGGTGTGTCTGATCATGAGGATCGCGGACGTTCCGAGTATGGCAATATCGTCTCTACGTATGTATTTGTTGGAGTCCGGCAAAGTTTGTGTTTGGAGGAGCAACGTCGATTTTCTGGCAAATGTGAAGAATGCGAAGAGGCAGGCGCACCAAAATGTAGCGTTGAATGGTATGGAAAGGTCGAGCTTGGCGTAGATTGCCTGAAGTATGCACGGCGTGATGGGCAGCTTTTGCGCGGGTGGTTTCCCGTGGGTCCGGGTGATGCCTCGTCGAAGAACAGTTAGTAGCCAGTTGTTTTCCAGGGGGTTGGGGTAGCCCGCCTCGGCGTGGAGGAGTCGAATGATATTTAGGTAGCCTGGGATGCTCGATGGTTTGAGTGTTCTCGCGAGAAAAACTGCGTACCGGCAGACTGTAGGCTGAGTGCACGGCACTGGGCGGAGACCGAAGTAGAGGCAGAACCGGAAGTAGGCGATGCGTTGGATAAATTGTATTTATTATTGATCGCTGTCATATTTTCAACCGCTATTCGTAGATGGGGATTCCCCATTAAACAGGTGTTTCCGGTTATTGATCGCAGACGTCATGTCATCGCTATTTTTAGACGGGGATTCCCCGTCCAACAGCCTATGAACGGCCTTACAATCACAAACTGCATTTGTTATTTATTGTGATATCGGACTATGAAAAATGCCCAGGGGTATATTCCAACAAACCTAATCTAGAGTTTTACATGATTTGATATTCTAAAAAAGATTAACTTACACTGAGAAAACATGGCGCAGACACTGTTGTGTAATCCAAAGTGCAGAATATATGGTGTCAATCGGATTTTAACTCACAACATTCGGCAGCCAGAAATATGTCAACAAGAATGTCGACCAAAGCAACAAAATTGAAGTGAGCCACAGTTGCATTTAACATAGGAAGTCATTAGGAAATCAATAATAAGGGGGTAATCGCCAAAAACAAACGTAACGATCATCAAGCTATCTGTAATTGCCGTGATAAGTCTTTATGTGATCGGGGACATTTAAGGCTGTTTTGTCATTTACAAGGGCAAAGTCTCACTATGACTCAACGAAGAGAAGAGGATCTTTCATCATTCATAACACCTTGAAGAAAAACTTTGCTCATCACATTCAATCGTTCCGAATCGTCAGAATAAATCACACATGGTCTACGGCGTAATACTTATTATATTTGGAGAGATACATACACGGCGACTTCTCGCTTCTTGTTTTTGTAGTAGCCCACAAAAGCAGCTACTTCATCCTCATATTTTTTCACGTGAACTTGGAATATGGCAATACATATGTAATAATTAATCTTACTGTATGATAAAAGTAAAATGAGATATAACAAACAGACATATGGAACCGATGCAAAAACTACTGGAAAGCATGACCGTATGATGTACACAGTGAACATTGTGTAAAGTAAATTGTGATCACGATATATATATATATATATATATATATATATATATATATATATATATATATATATATATATATATATATATATATATATATATTTACTGCAGATGTCCTTGATGATATTACAGTGCTTGATGCCAAAAGCGGAGCGGTATAAATAATAACAATGTACTTCAAGTACAAATAGTTGTCGGTTACTTAAGATTCATGCTTCTAGCAACTTGATGCTATTTTATTTATTGACAATGATACAACAAAGTTTTGGCTCTTGTTACTGAGAGACCAAAGTTCAGTGCTTTTCTCCCCGAATTTCAAAGTTTTGCCGCTTCTATTGAAAGTATATAATGTGTTGTGTTCTCTGCTTGTTTGACTTTCAAGTTTTCTCCTTTTTTGTGAAATAAAAGTTAGGATTTGTGATCTACGTGTATTGCTTCAGCGTTTTGTTTTCCGTGGGCGAGTGAATGAGCTCGAGCGAAGATGATGACCTCATACAATTTACATATGAATAGACGTGTGTTAGCCAAGCCAATCCGAGACCTCATACAGAAACGTAATGGCGGCGAATCACTGGGATTTTCTTATGTAATATTAGTGCACTTCGCGATGCATTTTGCTAAATTAGAAGAATATATGTATTAATAACCGAACCCCATGAACTTGCCCATCATTTTGAGGGATACTGAAGTTATTTTTACTCGTGATACGGCATATCTTGCTGTAATTTTCACTCGCTTCGCTCTTCAGTATCCCTCAAAATGCTGTGCGAGCTCATGGGGTTCTGTCATATTATTTACATAACTCCATAAGGATCGCAGAGCTTACAATAATAATGATTGAGCAACCTGCCACGACAGACCACTGAGCTATTCTATTCTCTACCTGCTTTACGGTAGTTCGCTGTCAGTTTCTGTACACGGATGAGATGCTAACACTCAATTGCCGCAGTTACCAAATATTCCATAAGTTAACCATTACATTACCTGTAAGTTATGGTTCAGAATATACGAATAGCGTATTGTTTCAATTTTTCGAATGAAAATTAACTGTATTTTGATTTTATGACACCCCTATCACACTGTGGTATAGCCGCTGTTTACAATGTACTGGGCCACGCAGTGACACGGTGAGAATTATAAATTTAGACAAATAGGCAGCAACTTCAACAGAGCCTGATCACTCTTTAACGTCAAGGAAAGTCGAGGCAACGAGGACGCAAATACGAGGTAATGTTATTTCTTATTACTCTCTGTGGCTATCGAAACATACACATTGATTTTTTTTACATGATAGTTTGCAATGTACCTCAAATTATTAACGTTTGTTTGGTCCTTGAATTTCAATGTCAAACCATGATTTCGCATTTATAATTATGAACACGTATTTATAATTTTAATGTCCTGCCTTTTACATTATTCTCAAAAGTGTAATTGATTTTACATAATCAATGAAAATGTCAACTTTGACTTCCGTGTGGAGTGTGGAAAATATTCATTTAGGCCTACTTCTCTGACATACATTTTGCATTTTAGTTGTATGCTCTGCAGCAGCTTTGAACACAACGGCCCTGGACGTCACTGACGAATAAAGTAGTATATTTCAAGTACTCAGTTGATGGTTAATAATTAATCGCAGGTTGCATTTCGAAATTCATCGCTATTTTAGACGGGTATTTCCCAGTTAACAAGTGATCACGTACCTCCGAAATGCACAGAATAGCGACAGTAGAACCATCATAGATATCGTATCGGGGTTATTGTGCAGCTCGTATTTTAGAAAGAAGTCACACTCAGAATTTACAAGGTTTGAGTTATTTAATCAGTGCACAAGAATTTGTCATATGTTAGCAATTTCAAATACTGTAAACTACTTTGTATTATTATTTTGGTTGCTGCCAAACGGCCTAAAAATATTTGTCAATAGTTTCTTTGTCAGTCGACAAATTTTCCTTGTGATAAAATATTTTACAAAGACCATACAATATAAGGAAAATTTAAACTGAAAAATGACATCAAACAGTAAAGAAAGTTACTGCAGGTTTTGATTATCAACATTCGAGACGGCATTCTTTGATTAGCAGTCCCTGTTGATTTAAGTTGAATACTGCATTAACACTCTGTATCTGTCTTGTCTTGAGGCAATGGTAACATCTATCTGTGAGTGATATCCACACTCCAATGCAAAAACGTACCTGGAGTTTGACTTGTTCAATCTGGTGCCGTGTAGTACAAGACACGTGCATGATGTGCTGAATATAACACGGAACCAGCAAATCCACCGATCTCATTCAATGAGACCTGAAAATAGCAATGCTATATATTTGCACAGTCTCGTACAGTAGGAACATTCGGGAGCTATTACTGAACTTAATATTAACATTTTTGCTAGGGCATTTGGTAAATTCTGTTTTCTCAACGATGGAACAACAACGTACAGTACTGATGTAAAAAGCAATTGAAAACACGACATCACTGGACATTATTCAAAGGCCTAGTTTAAATTGTCATTTTCAATGTTTACATTTGTCATATCCTACAGCATACAGATATACAAGAAATGGAATCGTCATCTGAGTATCCAATGATTTTTGTAAGTGCAAACTTTCAATAGAGTAAAGATCATATTGATAAATCTGACTACGATAAACTTCACTACTGTTAACGAAAATGATCGCATTCGGAGAACGGAATTATTGTAATCAGACGAAATATGGTAATGAATCAAATCTCCTCAAGCAATTCTCAATTTTTTACCGGTTATTTAATAAGAAATCATTAGACGTACATTTGGTCAAGTCGATATGTACTATGTTAATTATTGCGTCATTTAATCTCTAGGGAGTGCAATTCACAGTATTCAATCTGCTCTCAAAATATTTTATGTTTTCCAGAACAATGGATTTTTTTATCATCCGACTCTCACGTCGCCTTTTGCGATGCGAAGATTACAATGGAAGAAGCCAAAATTACATTTCCCACATCGTTTCAGTACGTATCTGTTTATGTTACCATCTTTTTCTGGAAATACCATTATCATCATAATTGAAACACAGAAAGTGTTTTGCATAAAATCAAAGTAATATTGGTATCAGCATATGGGAATATCAAAATCAAGATCGTTGGCTATTTTAAATATTGCAAATTTCACCAACATTTTATGTAGTGAAAGTACTGTCATTTCTATGTCAACTTCTTATAGGAAGGAGTTCACGTTATCACTGTCACATTATCTTTTGTTTTCCACTCACAACTTCGTGTCGATACAAAACCCTCGTGTGTAGGGCAGTTAAAATGAGGCAGATACTGTTATAACAAACGTAGACTGGTGATATCAGCCACACGATGTAACACATATTTT
This sequence comes from Ptychodera flava, assembly GCA_001465055.1. Taxonomy (NCBI): domain Eukaryota; kingdom Metazoa; phylum Hemichordata; class Enteropneusta; family Ptychoderidae; genus Ptychodera; species Ptychodera flava. The sequence goes on along the minus strand of LD349099.1, from coordinate 49,628 downwards.
TTGTATAATCTTTTTTAATAGAGTACCACAACTTTCAACGTGTATATGCCGGTAGAGTGCCGTACGAAGAAGAACTACGTTTGCGTCGTCATGCAAGAAGGAATGCGGGAAATATTCAACATTTCCCCGATGCAAAGAATGTTGCATCTTGAAAACTTAATTAGCCGTGATAATTTAACTGGTATAGAAAATTTATAATCTGAGATAGTAACAAAATAAAACAAAAAATCAAGAAAAAATATGTGTTTCCATTGTAACGAGAGCACCGCTATAGCCCGTCGTATAAGCACACTTGACTAAACCCAGTTAACAAACGGATCACCTACGCAGTACGTGATCGGCATCACATATTGAATCACACATCCAGTATTATTACACATACATAATTCATGTCCTGTCGATATCTCGCGACAACATTGTTCATATCATAGTATGCAAATTTTGGCAATTTGTGAAACTGGAAAAAAATCCATACATTGTGCTATCTGTCTGATGAATTTCAAATGTACGTCCTTGAATGGAATAGTCTATAGTTGAACTCAACCCGCGGTTTCTCTTGACAAAAATTCAACGAGTTGACTTACTACAACAAAGGCTGCTGGTTGATTTGAGCGTTCAAAGAGACAATGGCTTCAATGCGCTACGTTCGAGTGACCTGTGACAAGACCAAGGAGACTGTCTTCAAAGACTTAACCTACCTATGCGTCAGAAAATATTCCTGTGGTTTTAGCCTTGTTTGCCAACTAATATATAGGCTGCCGTTTCAAAATATGATGAATACGTGCACTCATACTGTAACAAGCGCTGTGATTGAACATATAAAATTTTACCTTCTTTGTCTATACACTGAAAATTCAAAACCTTGAACACAGAAAAGAATTCAGTCAGAAATTATACGGCTGTATGTCATGTCTTGCATATGTGCGTCAATAAGGATCTGTAATTCAAGTAAGCAAGCCAACCGATTTCGTTGAGGATAGTTAAAGTGTTTATAAGTGTAGCATTCTATGATTGTATCACCATTTTTGTCCTCTATGTCAGCATCAAGGTTTGACCTACTTTTACAAAATTTGTTAAAAGGCCTGGTCAACCTAGTGTTTACACATTTTGTGTGTAAAGTTATCGTTGTTGGAAATTGATTTGTAACTCCCACTTCAATAAAGGGAATGTGAATTTGTAGAAGTTATTTCAGTTATTTAGAACTTTTAAAGATTTAAATATATCCAAAGGGAGAATCGAAATGGCTTTAGTTCGAGGGGTTACAGGAATATCAACTGCTGCTGTTTTGTATCCAATAATCAGAAATCACCAACTATCTATTATTTTGAAATTTGAGTTTGTATTGTAAATTGCATTTCTGAGTAGTATTCTTGGCATACCAAATATCCAGTAACAAGATCTATTGCCCCGCTTGTTCGTAGGATAAGCATCAATTAAGACCAGTGTTACATCATGACATAATCATGATGTAACTCTGTTTATTAATTATGATAAGGTGACATCGACAGAGTAAAGAAAATATGCAAAACAGATTGAAGGCAGATACCTATGACATCGTTTTGAATTAAAGATTAAACATATTTACTCAAGTACAGGAATAGAAAGTAGATATCTTAGTACAACTGATGTCAATACATATAACGATTTGAATTTTGTGTTGCGCCGTTGTCAATATTTTAGCCTAGCTTGCGGATCATTCAAATCCACTTTTGTTTAACTAAAAAAGAGAGAGTTTGCTTGACAAATATTTTCTCTGTTATTTTTCAATTTTAGTTATAATAATCTTGGAAATCAGACATTTTGAACCTTTTTTCGTCTTTAGATTTCATTCTCTTGTTAGATTTTATGTAGCTTTCTGCATGTATGACGCCTATAGATCAGCTGACAGAACTCGAAATAAATAACCAGAGATTCAAAATTTCTGTTGGACTCCTGTGTCTTTGATAAATCATCATTGACCTTACGAGGAATTAATTGGAATTGCAATTTTGGACTTGAATTTTAAACTGAAATGGTGGAGACTATTTTTATGCCAATTTTGAACCAATGACCTAGAAAGTATTTCATACGTGTTACCAAAATGTTACCGACATGATACGGAAAACGACAAGTATTAAAATAACTATTTAAATTGACGAACAAACTTTTCGGAGTGGTGGCAGGGGGATGATATCGCGAGTGATTACGAATTTAAATTTGGAGACGCCAGTGTTCGGAGTAACAATCCGTCGATTGTTTCGTGTTAACTGGAATAATAACGTACAGCATATTGCAGCCGTGCTACGTGCCCAAACAAAATCCTTACTTACCTTTTGCGGAGATGTCCCTGAAAGCTGAATTGAAGTACAAACATGACAAACAAGCATCGGACATAATGTTAAGCCGCACATAAAAATGGTTTGATGATGCCGCAGACATCAATGAAAAAGTACCCTGAGAAATACGAGATAATCTTTAAAATATTTGAGGGCATAGGAGCCGTACTGAATGAGATTGCTCCCGGGTGCCTGTAATTTAAACTTAGCTTATCAGCAGCTACATCTATCGTCTTACTCTTGGATCGGCACTAAGAATTTCTCCCGAGACAACTGGCAACAGTTCTGATTACAGGGGTAATCATTAGAAGGACAATTTCAAGGGAGATTATGTCGAGAATCCCGTAAGAAGAATACTCCAGGACATACCAAGTTACAAAGGAGAGTCTTATCGTTTGAAGTTCTGTGCCCTGTTGAATAAATATAAGCCAGATGGATCGATTCCAGTTTCTTGCTTGGATGCTATAATTGGGGGAGGGTACTTATCTTATGAGGAAGAGCAGAAAACATCAGCAGGGCACACAGTACATGAGCTTTGGGAGAACCATATATCTGACTCTGCCAAAATGTTGTTGTTGAAAGTTCACATCATTCATGTAGGGGGAGCGTTTGGTATGGATATAGTTTACCCAATTGTTGCAGATGAAGTACTGTAAGAAATTAAAGAGATATATATTGCAAAAGTGTGTGTCGAGGAAATATGCACCAACTGCTAAAATAAGGCGCCTTCTGTCTCTAAACTCCCCACAAAGTGCTTCTGATCTTCAAACATTGATATGTGTAAATTTGGCATTATCAACGTTTTGCAAATGGAATCATCTCAAGAAAATGATGTCAAAGGATTCCTGGAGTACGCACACGCACTGAGAACACGGTGGGATGCAATGCAGAAGCAGAATGGTGACTATCCGTTACAGAGTTATTCTTACTGGAGGGCACTGGGAATTAAACCGAGGAAGAGGAAACCCCTGACATATTTCTTTCTTGGCAATGGAAAAGGGTTAGCTGCTTTTGTTCATAACAACGAACTGCATACTAGTGCTGGCAAGGTCGAAAATGAAAGGCAGCAATTCAGGGAGTCTGATATTGTTACAAAAAGACTTGTTCGGATCGAGGGGATGTTGAAAAATAGCGTAACAGCCATAGTTAAAGTAAGCGACGCTGGAAAACCTGTCATGATAAGTGTGCGATTAGCTGTACCACAGTTGCATATCGTGAGCCAGGAGTCAGTGAGTTTTTACTTAGGTTTCAGCTGGTCAGGGCCGACAGCATTTTATGTAATGTCAAGAGATCAGCAATCAATGGCTATGGGTGGATACACCGTAAAGGGAGAAAGTATGATGCAAAAACGACTATCACCGAGAGAGATAGGAGATAAGCATGGAGATTATTGAACGATGCAGTTTGATTATGAGAGCTACAGAAAAATCATCGAAAACTCGAGCGGAAATTGAGAGAAATAGAAGAACTTGAAAATAGACAGCGACAAGGAAAGCCATTGGAAATACATCAGGTCCGTTGGATGTGTTATCTTAATAATAATGATATTGCCATTTTTGAAGAATAAATGGCAGTAAAATCATGACTTACAATACTTTTCATCATTTTGGGTAATTTCTCAGGTCCTTTACCATTCTGGTGACCATCATGAGTAAATGATTATTTTAAAATCTAACAATTTACAACATATAAATAATAACTGTATCTGTTACTTTCTCATTTTCTTTTCACACCAAGAATTAATGGTAAATAATAGCATATACAACGTGTCACGAATTAGCCAGACTACTAATTTAGGCAGATAAGGTGTTTACACTTGTTGAACCTTGATTCTGTACAGGTCGCGAAACTGAAGAAGAAAGTGGACATCGCAAAGGAACTGATAAAGTTAGAAGACAGCCACAAAAGGCAGATGTATGTAGATGATGATGTATACCAGTAGGCTCTATGGCAATGGTGATGGTATGTAAGATTTGAACTCTAACCAAAATTATTCATGTCTTTCATGACCTTGATTTACCTTAGTGATAACAGGAAATTCACACCATTTTTCTGCAATACGTAAACAATAATCAGAAAATATTGAACAGTCATGCTGATAGGTTGATACTCTTTTTCAGGATTACATAATGCAATACTTATTCTGTGAACATACAATGAATGACCAAGCCGAGTTAAAATTCGTCAGTTTGACAATGCTGTGTTGTATTAAATGCAATCCACTCTATTTCATCGATTTGAATATTAATCGAGTATTATCACCTCTATTCAACAACACATTTCCAGCAATTTATGATGGTTAATACACTTTTTCCCCTCAGCTTGACACAGATACCAGGTACACAATAAATTACGAATTTGTGGACTGGAGTATAACCTAAACTTTGAATAGATGTCTACTACGACCCTTCAATGAGGATGATGTTAGCAGAATGATTGGATATAGGACTCCGTAGACAGTTTACAATATTAATAGTTAAATACAGTTAATGTCAATTTAGTAAAGTATTTATATCAACATAAGACGTGATTATATGCACTCATCCGAAGGTCAGACACTATCAGCTTTTAAATTGTACTGGCTCCTAGGCCATTGTTCTTGTTATTTTGAATTTAGTATAGTGAACTTGAATTATCAGCAGTGCACACAGGATTTCCAAATAATGCTGCATCATGGGTGAAGATGACCTTGCACTGGTCGACGAATTATCGTACATTGGATTAACTTGACCAATATACAGAATGTGAAAAAGCTGAGGGACACTCATGCGTTTAAAACCGCCATGTTTTGCTTTATAGTCTAGCAATCCCCGCAACACTTTAAAATGTGCTGCCGTGACGTGGTCATTACGTCAATTGTGTGTATTTGCTTGCCTTAACGCCAAAAATACTAGGACACTAAATGTACATACACTAAATGTACATCCCACATAAACAATCCGTTTTTACGATGTCAATAGAATTTCAATGAAAATTTCCGGGTTCTTTTATTTGAAATATAGACGTCTGTAGCGATATCAATGTACAATGGTCAAGTTTTGCGGTGTCCGACGCGACAGTGGAAGACCGCGCTGAATTATGACGGTAGAAAAACAGGCCAAATGTCAGACAAAGAATCGCTATTCACATTTCCGCTATTTCACATTTCTGTGAAGTTATCCTAAAATTGAAATAAATTAAGAGCCTAGACGTTCATAAAAAGGTACACAGTCCTCATAAGAACAAAATAAACTGACAAAATTTCCACAGAAAGAGCGCAGGAGCTATCACGTCAGACGAGTCGGTCGTTCCCGAAAACCGTTGCTTAAGGATTCCACTTTATGACACAACGTGACCAACAGCAATAGCAAGACGCTTCGGAAAATTATTATAATGATACTTGAAGGACTCTATGTTTCAAATTCTGATTCGCTTTATAGAGGTCCATGAAAAGTATTCATGTAATGACTGTCACGGGGGACCAATGTGCGGCCGTGACGCAGTACTGCACATTCACCCCTGTTACTGTAGTTAAAAACGGTACGTCCATCCAAAGTTTTCGTGGTCAGATTGAGTCGTACGAAATTTGGAACTCCATACAGACGAGAAATTAAATTAATACCGTACTAAACCTCTGCCAAATAAATATACTTTGATAGGTTATAAGAATTAAGACCTACCTTCACAAAATGTTCATGTCAGACATAAATTTCGATCACGATAGAAATAGCGACCGCCGTACTTTTTTGTTGCATTGACGATCACAAGCACATCACATTAGGCGCGAGCTGTCAAGTCGTGAAACGACAAGATATGTTTAAATCTATAGTGTAGAAACTTTGCCTGTGGTTTTTATAATGAAAAGTAAACTATTATTCGGAAGAAGCGCTTTCTATATTACTCAAACATGTCTGTTACAAGATTCTAGAGCTTGATACTTCCCGGATTTTCATAACTCAGTATCTAACACTACAGAGTGTTGAGAGTCAGGACTTGTTATAGCTTTTATGATATTCTAACTATGTTGGGTATTTAAGATAGCTTGGCAAATATACCCTTGGCATGAATAACACCTATCATTTTAGTGTGGGAGAAGAATAAACAAACTTACCGATGCTGATGTAAAATGGCTTAATTCATGTACCTTCAACAATGTCAGTTGTAAATTTCTGCTCATTTTGTCTTTAAAAACCTCTATTACTGTAACAGTCTTTCATAACTATACAATATTACAATTAACCCATTTTTTTGATATGTGTTTCCAAACTAAGATACAGTACTTCCATATGTACACGTATTAATACAAAAAAATCACGTCCGTCCTGTTGGTGAAATTTTTTATAAAGATGACACTCACGCTTTGATCTTCGCTTTTACGAATAGGAAAAACTATAAAAACATGATTTGAACTAATTTGGGATAATTGGATGAAAAAGTAATCTCGGTGTAATCTGCAAATGTAAGCTCATCTGCTTTTAGTTTTAAGTTATACACTTGTTTTACAAGTAATTGGTAATATTGCAACATTCATCTTTAATGCACCCAACACTTTTGAGAAATTTGATAAATATGAATATTAAATTATCTTTAATTAGTTACAGTCGTGTTAATTATTCACTACTGAAAATATTTCAAAATTAGTCAAAACAAGCTATAGGACAATTACATTTCAAAAAAGGCTAAAAGAAAGGGTTTGACAACAGAGTTTGGAGTGAATATTTAAAAAATAAGAATGAGCAAACCTGCATGAATTTGATGATGTGTCAAATATAATTTCTTACACATGTTCACTTCATTTCAATATGACATAATGGCAACGGAGCTTTGAAGTATGATATTAAATGTCTGCCCTATTTTACACACAACCGGTCTTCACATATCTCTCGTCAACTTCCCCAGGGCGATTGTCATCCTCCGTAAACGAGAAGCTGGGAATGATGGGACCACCGCCACCCACCATTCATCATAAGTGAATTTCGATTTGTTTGCTATGTTGACACCATGGGGATTTCAAGTTATCAGCTCAAAAAGTAAAATACTGATTACAGTGTTGCTTATCCTGATTATTTCTTTTGACATGTAAATTCGGAGAGCTCCTTTAAACTTCATTATCGTTGATAGACAGGGCCACTAAGCTTATTAAAAGTTGTTTGTACATTAAGTATAATCTCCACCAATATCCATTGTTTAGTTGCATCATTATGTGACCAACGTTTTCTGCTGAAGACCCTGAGGGATGACGTCATCGAACTTGACCACAATTTATAGTATGCCACAGTCAAGCACAGATCAACGAGGATCCTGCGCTAGCGCAGTTTCAAAAATACCCCTTAGCATGCATGAGCTATCGGCTTCCATTTGCGTCGTCAGCGTCAGCATTTTCATGTATAAGAATGTATCATGAGCTAACATCCTGCGTATTGAGCAAGGGCTGAAATTACCAATCCAATACCCTGACGGGCATTTCATGCCTAATTAAATTGGATATTGCTTGTCTTCACTCGGAGATACTAAGATACACACTGATAGGACATCAATATAAGTGAATGGTGACGGACTTTCGACACCAAGTACAAGAAGGAATTCTTTATAGGTGCAGTGTAATGGTCGCAGATTTTATTCTGTCATGAGGCCACGACAATTCAAATTCGCAGAGATTTGCTGAAACTTTACAATATCAACAGACGTTAGCTGCCCATCACTAGACCTAAACCCTAACAGAAATAAATAATAAAACAATGGATGACTTGTTAGGAATAACGAAATCACTACATAATGCCTTAGCCAAATGACTCTGTAATTAAAGTTTGTCGCACTCCTGTTTTATTTTAGGTGATATACTCGTACGGAGGGCCAACGAAAATATCATACAATAACCTGGTTGTTATTGATCGTTGCTTTTAATTTATTGAACTAAATTCAAAAGCTTGTTCACCGATAGCCGCAGAAATACGGTATTTTGTACATTTTTTTCCATTTCTTTAGTGATTTGTCCGATGGTCTTTTCTATGTAGCCTTGTTTTACCGATAGCAACCTTCATACTTAATGCACCGTCCGATGACTTCGTATTCTATTTGCTTTAGCAGGAGGTCTTTGCCTTTTTGACCGATACGGATAATTCTGTTACTACCCGTCGTTCCATTTGAAGTCAATATTCTCATGACATGGAGGTATAGCAAAGACGGCTATGTTTTTTCGCATTTGTGGTTAGAGTTAAAATGGCGGTTGATTGTAGCAGAATGATACATTTTCTGATATGGCACCTGGAAAATAGATCCTTCTATTCTAGAAGAATTTTAGAAAGTTACATATACTTTACAAGGCTGAAAATGTCGTATCTGTGTGTATGGCTGTCACAAATGCATGAAATATTTTTCAGATATTCTGTCACATGCTTTGGAACTATAATCTTCTTTGTACTACAGAGATAGATCGCAGGCAATTTTGATAAATTTAATCACATGGCGCGGTTAGTGACATTCATATTTTGTGCTCTACAACCTTTTTCTGTTTGTTTCATAATAATATCGGTCACATCTGGGACACACGGATCGCCAAGTTTTATTTCAGGTTTGTTAAAGATTCAAACATCGCAAAATCACGTAGACGCCGGAAACCAAGACCAATTGTAGACAAAGTCATGATAAGGCTTGCAACTATCAGCGTCTTTTATGCCGTAAATTATTATTTATACAATCAGTCAATAATTCGATTTACTATACATAGGATTAGGTCTCACTGCAGAGCTAGATTAGTCTCAAGTTTGTTCGGTCTATATCTTGCCATTGACCATATACCCTCGAGGGTCTATGCATTGATACAGAACCTTTAGACACTCATGATAAATCCAAATGCTTGATAAATCTGTGCAATCGTAATTTCAAAACCATTTGACCCCGCCTTTGACGTGAATGAGTCATCGGTTTTCCCCTTGTCCTATTTTCACGTAAATGTATGACTGGCTGCACATTAAGCAAGGGCTAAGAATACCAGTCTTTCTATCTGAAAGAATCGTTACTAAAACGTTTTAAGTGAGTTACTATTTGTCAGTGCTCTGTGATAATGAAATATGCGTTGACCAGAGCACGAGACAAACGGTTGACAGTGACGATACGACATTGAAAAGTCGACAGAATGAAACAATAAAAACCTGGTGCAGATTTTGACTTCCCTTAGTTTCCACACCCATTGATTAACATTTATTATAATCAACAATTATAACGGTCACATAAGCCATCAAAAGAACATTTTCATCTTGCCGTAAAGAATACCTTTTAAAATTTATTTTACGTTTTATCGGACAAAAGAAGTGCTTCACAAAGTATAAGAAAGTAAATCTTTGCAACGGAAATTTATTCAGCGACACAGATACATCAATTATGTTATAAGATCCTGTCTGCTCCGATCACGTTGACGTTGCGCACAGGCTTATAAGTCCCTGCCGTTTCAGTTTGAGCTGCCAACCGTTTCAGTTTGAGCTGCCAACTTTCATCAAAAGGTTTTCCGTGATGGGGGACCAAAACGGTGAGTGACCATTAAATATCGAAATTTTCGTAAACGTTAGAATCATGGGCTTTGCCGTTCGTCTCGAGATGATTGTTCGCAAAGTAGCAATATTTGCTAGTCACTATTTTATGGAATACTGAGCCACTTCCTTGTCTACGGTGACCTCTCTTTCATAGACGTTGTCAATTTTATCCTTGCATATTTATCGAAATCAAGAAATTCAATGATGGAATTCCTAAGTTAACATCTTCACACCGGACACTTTAGCCTTTATCGTGGGGTATGCACAGATACCACTGCGTTCGGCTTAAATTGCGATAGTGAAAGTGAAAGCAATACTTAGAGTTGAATAATATTGCCTTCGACGGAATACTTGATTCTGCATGTTGCGTTTGCGATTATTAATCAATTATACTTCAGACCAAGGTGTAAATAAGAGTGTACTGACACTTATGATACATGTGTATTTGATCACAAAAATAAAACAACAACAACATATAAAAGAGAGCAAAGCTAATAAAGCAATCGGAAAATCACCGCCCAGAGCAAGGACTGTTGACGCGAAAAATTAATATCTGATTTAGTGGCTATAACAGTTGGAGTGGTCGACAAAAGGTTAGAGCGCTGAGAGGGCCTAGAGCAATATGTTTTAATATATATTGCCCTATTAACTCCATCTATCTATCTAGTAATTCAATTCAATTCAATTCAATTCAATTCAATTCAATTCAATTCAATTCAATTCAATTCAGTAGAACTTTATTTATCCCAAACACGGGCAATTAAAAAGCGTGCCTCAAATACAACATCAAAAATATGTAATACAAATTTACAAAATGGTAGGAGACGCAGGACAGTCACTATACAAAAAACAGTTTAGGAATCATTTAAAAGCCGCACAGCGATTGTAATGAATGACAACTTGCGCCGGTTTGACCTGCAAGCCGGGTATCTAAAACGCAGACCAGAGGGAAGTGTGTCTAACTCATATGGAAATGCTGTCTATCTACGCATTAAGCTTCTTTACTAGTTGAGGGGCCCCTTCTAGCAATAGCAAAAGTCACAACATTTTTAATTTTTTACCATGGCCAGACCTATCTCTCTTCAAATCGAAATGACATAGACACGCTGATAGAATACTATATCAGGGTGTCGGTAAAGTCAATTTGTCTTTCCGAATGGACGAAATGTTAGACCTTAAGAGAAAATGGGCCCCTCAACGTACTAGCACAGTCGCCTTATGTAAAGAGAAAATGTAATAATGGTATTCGATCATGATCATTTTTAAAACGAGGTAAATGAATAAATACAGGATTCACTTGTCAGGCTGGGTTCACAAAAATTGGAAGGGGGAAGGCGGAGGATTTGCGATTGAAATCTTTTACTTAGACCCCCCTCAGTACTCTAAAAAAATTTCAAACCCCTCCTCCCGTCTATATGGTCAACATTTTTCAATTTTTCAAGTCCAACCATCATCATATAGTCCCATATTTACTAGGAGTGCATGAAGAGTAAAAATAAACATGTATTGCGTAGTTCTGCTCGCAGATGTTTGACGTGAATTCTTATCAGAAGGTTGTAGAGTCATATTTCTGAAGTAAATTCTTGAATTGGTTTACTTTTAAATGCATGAGTTGACTTTTGGATTGATCAGCCTAAGCCGACTTGAGTTTAACCAACCTTGGCCAGATCAATTACACCAGTCGAAAAGCACACAAAATGACAATCATGAGAGCGTATGTACATTGTGAATTCCAGGCTATATTTTGTAAACCTGTGAAAAAAAAAACTGAGCGTAGTGACTTTTGTGTCAAAAGTATAAGACATAAAGACTTAGATGGTACTTATAAATGTTTTACAAAATTAACAATAATGAAAGGTTAAAATATTCCATCAAATAATCATTCCATTTATTTACACATTGTTCACTTGGAGTCTTTACTATTTAAAGTTTTTTCACTATTTGTGTTATCGTACGATGAGATCTGCATGGAGTTGAAATGATTACAAGTAGTTAGTTTTATAAATTGATTTTAAGTGACCTTTCAGAAAGACTCTGACTTTCATCGTAGATTAGTATAAAATCAAGCAGTTTGACCCCTTTTTTCTCTCTAATATTGATTATTCTCATATGCAATAATTCAAAAATCAATGGAAAATGTTAAGTCTCTTAGTCTTCTATGTGTTGCTATCTTGCCTGATCTTGTGTTCACTTATGTTTCACTGTCAGTTGAGCGTCCTCTGACCTAAACAATTTTTCCACTATATCAAAGTCAGAGCTATCACTGTCACTACTGGTATGTAGTGACAGCTCAACTACATCAGATGCAGAGCTATCACCGTCACTGCCGTTATGCAGTGACAGTGACACTGCCCGTAGGCAGTATCAGTGCAGTAGCTATATTAACTTTGATAATTTTGACAATATTTCTGTTCAGTTTATACAACCTCCCTTGTTAACTCCGCACAGCATGGTGTGATGTCCAGTATTTAGCTTGCGAACGCAGCCTGTGTACCGTAAACTTTGCGTTTGTATTGTCGACAAATAATTTTCAGTCTGGAATCTAATTCAATTATCACCGACATTTAAAATACAGGCTTTGTTGACAAACTGAATATTGTATGTTCCAGCATGCTGTAATAAGACACCAAGAGCTGTATTTGATACATTGCAGAGAAATATTGGAAAACGATTTCAACAGTTGTAGTTTCTACCCCGTGACAAGGCTTACTTACAGAAATTCCACGACATTTATTCATATTTGAGATTTGTCGAAACTAAAGCCATTAAATGCGACAAAACGAGTGTAGATTTTGTTTAACTATTACTAGCATTAGAACCATTTGAAGACATCTAAATGATGACAAAAAAAAGTATTTTCAGGTTGCCCCGCCCTATAGGCAGAGCAAAACTTTCAAGTCCCTTCCCCCTCGACTACCCAAAGATTTTTCGCATTCCCCCTTGTATTCATTCAGCCACCTCACCAATGTGAACGCAGCCTGATTGCAAGAGTAGTGTAAACGTTTAGCATTTTGCTATTAGAACTGCCTTATTTCGGCATTGGCTTGCCATTCACCAAATCAGCGTCGTCACATTTTGTCGTCAGCGACTTATCCGTTTGCACAACCTTGTACGCTCAACATTTAATGCGCGATCCTTGGCGTTAAACTTCTACTCGACGGAGATCGCTCAATAATTTGATTTTAGTTGCCTGAGGTAGAATGCGCCTCGGAGAGAGTTATTCGGACTCTAAAACGTTTTCAGATCCTTTGTGGTCCACCAACTGTTGAGGTTACAGCTAAATCTCTTGGTGTATAAAATCTTCTCACCATCTTTGTTTTTCGAAAATCGAAATTGGTAATTGTTCCGTAGAGAGTTTGCGGCGAAATTGATTTTAAAATATCGGTAAATCTCGGCGACGGGTAATTTGTTTCCCCAGTACCAAAATATGCACGGTGACCCCTATGTTTATTCTTGATTTTGAAAGAGAATGCTCGAAATATTCCTAGAGGAAGTTTTGAACAAGAGTTTAAATATTTCACTTTCGATGCGCATACAAATTTAGCTACCGAGAAACCAACTTTTTACGCCATAAGACACAGACGTTTATATGATATAATACTACAATAGTAATAACCACCCGCCTCAGCTAGTAATCAATTTGAGAATAAATTAGCTTGTACAACAATGGCCCTCGGCTCGTACAGTACGTCGCATATTTTAGTTGTCGCGAAATCAAAAATGTACTCGTCTTCGTCATGGTTTAACACTTATTCATTAAATGGAGATATTAATTTATTATGTTCTTTGTCACCTGTTTTATTATCAGTACTAGCAAATCAGTTGATTCCGGAAGAAAGTAACCAACCAAGCCGCTCTGCTAAAGCAATATTTTTCCTTCTTGGATATTCCGGATGGAAGAACAATCGGCGCTGTGTGAGGCACTACCAAGTAGCTGACGGAAATGAAGACTGCGACATTTGTCGCGACCTGTCGCAAAGCGTGTCCCAACAAGGTTAGTTTCTGCGCCATCTTTTGTCGCTGAAGTTCTATTATTAGTATTCAAAATATTTTAGCAATGAATCACACCCAGCGATGGTATACCACGAGATTTTGATCAGTTCACGATATTTGCACGAGCGATATAGTAAGGTGACAATATATTGAAAATATGGCGTGGGACGCAAGAAAAAGATTCAGCTCTTGCCGAGAACTCTCGCGTGTGACAGCCGTGCAATTTCGGAAATATACTACGGTCATTTTCCCATGTCGACCAATCAGATCGTTGTATTTGCGCCAACAATATACTTAACCCAGACAATACTCATGTTTCTCAACATTTGCCTGGAAAAGGCACCCGGTAAGAAATTTGATGAGGTTAGAATTAACGGAGCAACATCACTAAATGCATATATAATCCTTCGGAATGTGATAGGATGTGACCAATAACACTGTAGCAGTTTTCAAGACTTACATTGCAGTGCTAGCAAATGCGCGTATGCGAGACAAATGGCAATAGGCGAAATTAGGCTGATTCATTCGAGTAAACATTATATTGAAACACACTTCAGCTAAAAGGCCATGTCATGTAACTATAAGTGCGGCATGTTTAGCTCAAGTGTTCACACGTGGGCTAATGTCATAGCGACGTCTGTCTGTCTGTCCGTGTGTGTGTGTCTGTCTGTCTGTTTACACGATAAATCAAAAACACCTCAACAGATTCAAGTCATATTTAATACACAGGTACCATATGCTACTTGAAAGAACTGATTTGATTTTGGTTAGTGTGGCTTGCATGTTCATGAAGTTATGCAATGTCATTTTTTTCCGTACAATCGTTTCACTATGGAGACGGTAATGACAGTGTAAACATATTTCAAGAAATACTGCACAAAATTTAATGAAACTTTTCACAGATGATAATCTCAGAACACTGTTATGATACTGTGAGTGTCATGCCAATTATCAGCTTATTTGCATATTTAATGAACTTTTGTTATTAGTGACATAACTCTGAAAATTCCTGCACCAAACTTGATGATACGTGCAACAAATATTGATCTGACATATATCCAATTATACTTAGAAGCATTGGGTAGTGTCAAGTTAATAAATAACTCATTTGCATATTGAATGAAGTTTTGTAATTAGTCATATAACTCCAAAATAACTGCACCAAATGTGATGAAATCTGCTGCAGATACTGATCTGACAGATATCTTATTGTGATGTAAAGCATTTAGTTGTCTGGAGTTAATTAAGTTTCCATTTGCATATTTAATAAACTTTGTTATTATTGATATGACTTCTAAATTTCGGCATGTTATATTCAATAAAACTTGCTACAGGTATTGATCTGAGAAATATTTAATTGTACTGAAAAGCATTGGGTGTGTCAAGTCGATAATTAGCTCATTTACATATTAAATAATGTTTTGTAATTAGTGATTTAACTCTGAGACTACTGTGCGAAAGTTGATGAAACCTACATATAATGATATAACAGATATCAGATTGTTCTCATTACACGCCTCACACGGGTGTCTATCGTATTGGTATGAATTTGGTTTATTGACAGGAATATTGAAAAACATAATGCAATAAAATATCGCCAGAGATAGTTACTCTAGCAGTAGACCGTATACACCTCTAGTCTTATCAGAAGTCTGTCTTCCACTCTGCGTCGTGTGCTCAATTGAACTGCTGTCAGAATATACAATGTCTGTCTTTGTGCTTGTGTTTTGGTTAGTGATTATCCTGTTTTGTAACATCTCCTTGCTAGTTGTTTTGCCACTTTAATATGAGAAAGGTTAAAGGTACAATTGTTTTACACAACTTCATAACAGTCAAAAGTATGCAGTAATCATGTCATAGTGTATTATTTCATGCGTCTAGTAGTGTCTGATAAATGTCAATACATGTCGACTCATCAGCAGTCAATTTCAATGCTTGATAACTAAGTTTGTAATTTTGTCAAACTCAAAGTCATTTCTTCCATTCAGGGGTCACATTAGTAGGTCAAGTTATTCTGTTGAGTAAATGCTAAAATTTTCTAGTCTGTTTACTGGATATCAAACGTTCTGTGAAGCGTACTACTATTAATGTACCTGCTGTAAAATACGTGAGCACATTAAGTTCATATCTGGTCATGTTTATTTTAGGTGACGGACCCCGTACCGAGGAGCCCCCGAAGATATGGAGCACTGGCCTGGCTATCGCTGTTGGTAGCCCTGCATTTATTGAACTGTATTCAAAAGTTCGTATACCGATGGCTGCAGAAAGATGAAATCTTGTACCTATTGTCATTTCTCTCATTCTTTGCTCCACGCTTTTTTATTCTTTGTATTCTCCTTTCACCCAGACTATCAGAGTGCGTACCCATGGCTACAGGCACACTCCATGCACTAACGGATGATTTCGTATTCTACTCTGTTAAGCAAGCGGGTTTTTATATGATTGATTATTTGTTTTTTGGTGTGCCACTGACGGTGTTAGTAATACTGATTGTTGCGTTTGAAGTCAGTATTCCCATAACAAGTGGATGTAATATAGACGGCTGGGGTTTTGTTGCATTTGTTGTACAAACATTAGGTGTCATTTTATTTTCAATATTTTGGTTTTTAATATTAGGGTTGCGAAGGTCAGTGGAGGTAGATTGTAACAGAATGATAAAGTTTATAAATGATTAAATGGCAAGACAAATCTCTTTGCTCTAGAAGAATTTTTGAAAGCTACATATACTTTACAAGGCTGAACAATGTCGTATCTGTGTGTATGGTTGTCACGATTGCATTGAATATTTTTCAGATATTCTGTCATATGTATTGGAACTACAATATTTTTGTGTATTACACGGACAATATACAGGCAATTTTGATAAATGTGATAATGTGGTTGGTTATATGTATATATTTCGCCTTACCGTTTTATTCGGTTTGTTTGCATGCTAATATCGGTCACATTTGGGACGCCCTCATCGTCAAGATCGATAGTGAATTCGATTGGGATTCCCACATCGCGAAATCAGTCAGACGCCTTAAACCCACATCAAATTTGGACAACCTTATGATAGGGCTTGCAGTTATTAGTGTTTTCTTTGCTGTGAATTTTCCGACACAGTGTGACCAGTACTGGAGAGAAGACTCCATATGTTCTATACCAAATGCAACATATTTCAATGCATCGGTGATTCAATAACGTGACAAGGATATTGCCAGATATAGGCTTTCAACTACTAACGCGACATTTCTGAAATCCCAATAAGCGGCTGATGTTTACAAGGTTAATGTAGTTTTTTGTTCCTTCTAAACAATTTATGATAGTGATATCCTGATAAGCTTTTTAATACGTTAAAAATGAAGTGTATTGGGGGGGGGGGCTATAAGTGCACAATATCTTGTTGACGGATGGATTTTATTCTGGACATTTTTTCCTTTTCTAATAAATATTGGCTATTACACACAATATGTGTCGCTATAAACAAGGTATGAAGAACAAGAAAATATGACAAACTCAACATTTATCATTCAATATATAATTAAATCAAATAGATATTTATAGAGTAAAAATATATCAATTAGGAAAAATAGAATTCAGCCTTGAGTGATAGCTTGTCTTTTTGGAGTGATGTACATTGTGTATTATTTCAGTTGGATTGTTATGTTACATGACAGACTGTTCTCTGTAGATGGAAAGTTATAATTAAACGTTAATCTGTATTAATTTTAAATAAAGTATGCATTGAATTTAGCACTCATTTCTTGTGTGATTTGTAGTATGATCACCATGAAGGGCCCAATTAATGGAAAAAGATTTCTGATTGGAGCATTCTGATTGGTCAATCTCCAAAGGATTGTTTGGTATTTTTTTTTTTGGGGGGGGGGGGATTGAGCCCCAAAATAGGAATTTTACCAGTAATATAAATATCGTTAGTGACAACGTTTCAGTTCAGTACGCATAACATTCGAAAGACTTGTTAAAACTTTTGGAGTAATAATTATTTTTGTCTATCGATTATATAGGTGTTATGTCAATCTTGCAGGAAAGATTGTTGGTATAAAACAACGGCAACTTTCAGTAACATATTACCAATCTTTGAAAAGGAAAGCCATTCAGATCCATCAGGATCAAACACATCCACTAAGCACAGAATTCAATACTTTCCCGTCAGGTCGACGACTTAAGGTACCTTTTGCGCGTAAGAACTTGTACAAAAAGTCTTAAACACGATTGGAAATATTTTGGGATAATAGGATATTGTAGTAATATTGGTTTATTCAGTAAATTTAAGCTCATCTACTCTTCTGTTTTTGCAATTCACATATTTTTTAGGGTAATCTGTAATATTGTAACTTTCAGCTATAGGGTACCCGACACTTTTGATAAATTTGCACAATAAATAGATTTCTACCATTTCAAAATGACAGATCCTATTGTTTTCTTTGAAATTGTCATTATTGTTTTGTCCATTCCCCAAGTTTTGGTAATTTGAGAAAATAGAGGGTCATGTCCAAGGTGGCCTTGAAAAATAGAGGGTCATGTTCAAGGTGGCCTTGAAAATATAAGGTAGTGTTGTCATGAACAATTTTTAGACATTTTCAATTTTTCAATTTCAAAATATCTTTTTAATACAAATATTTCACCAGCTACTTGAACTCCTTGTATTTTTTAAGTAGATAGAATAAAAAAATACAATTTTAACTATTTTACTTTGCCTTATTGAGGTACTAACATCAAAAGTATGAAATACCTTAGTTTTCTGAACATCTACCACACAATGAAAATGACAGTTTAGCAAAATAGGAGAGTTTACAATGTACTATCAGCAGTCAAACAAAGTAGTGGTTATAACTGTTCGAAAAATCGCAATTTGACAACAGTGATATATCAAAATCAGGTAAAGGATCAAAATTTGTAAGATTCAAAGCATTCTGCAGAATTATATGATAAATACAGTTTGCAAATTTTTTGTTTATTTCACTGTATTTACATTTGCAAAAAAAGCAAATTTGACTAGATTTAGTAAAAAGTAGTTAACTTAACTTTGTTGCCAAGTAGATTGAACAAAATTAAGAAATTTACCTTAATCTGTAGCAACAAATTATGGTCTGGTGCCTTATTTTTCAATAATTTTTGACAGACTTTTCAAAATCCTATAAACCCAAAATATTTCCTATCGTGTTCTTAATACCTTCAGCAGTGGCAGTTTTAAACTCGGAATTTTATATGCAATTTATCGATTTCCAAGATTGTGTATATGTGTGTGTTTTTTATTGTAATTCAGGAGCTTTGTGGTGCCTAAAGAAAATTTTCCATTTATGCGTGTTTCTTAATGGACAATAGAGTAATTTCAATTGAATTGAATTTAATTTAATTTAATTGAATATCGTTTAGAATCTATCTTTATCGTACATATAAAGTACAGTAATTGAGAAAACTCGCAGTGCCAACCCATTCGGAAAGAACAGACTACGGAGAGGCGTAAGTCATAACTGAAGAGTTGCTTTTTGGTTATAATCCATGGCGATCTAACTCTTTGATTGGCTGATAGGGTCTTGCCACGTGATAAATGATTTTAAGTGGTGAAAAATAATGAATGTATTCATGATAGAAAACTTTGGGAAATCAGATAGACAAAAGTTAATGAAAAATTTCTGTCTTACTTTTTTACATAGAGTACGCTTTTTATTCACAGTGAACATTTAAACTTTGATACGCGTTTCGGTAGATCTATTGCGTCACAGTACATCATGCATGAAAGCTGATAAAATTTAAATTTCATTCTTGCTGATAAATATCCTCATCTCAATAAAAGTGTACCATCTCGGCCAATCAATCGTTCAATCAATTAATCTTTACTACACAACATAACATGTCGCAACCACCCCATTAAAAAACAGAGACAGCAAACCCCACTTTTTATCAGCACTGAAGCCCTTCCAGTGTATACTCTAAGCATTACAGCTCAGGGGAAGCAAACACTGACTTCCTGATAAGACTGAGAATTTAATGTCCTCATCAACAATGTCTACATTAAGTAAGCGAATCAAGTATGCAAATCTGTTTTACGCCTGGGAATTCTTCTTTCATATTTTGAAGGAAACTTTAATATTTTAGGGGGAAATTATCGGAATTTATCAGTCTATTCTGGAGAAAAAAATATCCAATCCACATAACAAATTGATTTCCCAGTTAAGTAGTAAGTACAAAATCCATACAATGGCCAGTCTGATTACATGTTTTAAGTGGTCTGTTGTATCAGTGTGCCCTCTAACTACCATGATTGCAAAAACTTTAGAGTCAATTTGAAAATTTGCCCCTTTTCTTGAATTACAATTTATAATTTTCTATAACTGAAAATTTTCTTGTGTGTCTCAGAGAATATTTATAAGTCATAACTCAAAAATAGGCATTCACAATATTTAGTTTTGGAGACGATTTAATTTGCACCCTTTCTAGCGAGAGACATTCTCTGAGAAGTAGCCACTCAGATGTATTTACTTCATTTACTTCCAAATAAAACAAAAATATTCCTGCCCGTGAATTTTTTGCAGTTGTACTCAGTCTCAGCAGCTGCGAAATCAGTGTTGATCCACGGCTGAATGAGTACATGGATTATGTAACCTTTGATTGTACTGTTTGTGTATTGCATTATCTTCCAACCCCAGAAAACCCGATTTAGAAGGCCTAACACGGGTTTAAGTTTAAATGGGGTGGTCGCGTCATGACACTTTCAAGTATAGTATAACACAAGCTAGATAGTCATTAATATTATAAAGCTTGAACAACTTTTAGATGCCAGAAAATTTGTCTCCTGGTTTTCATACAACATATTCGGAAAGCTCTGTGACTTCAAAGTATGCAGGTATCATCTTGCTTATGTTTTCTTTTTTGGTGGTGCCCCTATACCAACTTTCAAACCCCTTTATGTCAAAGTGAATGAAGTTAATATCATTTTATATAGTGCCAGTATCTCAAAATATAAGTTTTCATCACTCTTTAAAGAATATATATATATATATATATATATATATATATATATATATATATATATATATATATATATATATATATATATATACTTTTAAGTTGTTCTAACCAATTCAAAATCGGCGACTGACTGCGCGTTTAACATCTTTCATGGTATGTTAAATATATTATTTACGACGAACGTTCTAAGTTAGACCATAATTTTTATTTTTTTATTTAATTAATTTAATCATGCTCCAGGCCCATTACATAGACATATAGTAAAAAATCCATAGAGCAGTATTATAAAGTACATATTTTCACTGGCTAAAACAAAGAAAAAAACTAGCTAGTATTATTTCTCCGATGCCTGCACTGATCACGATCTATATATGGACAATCATAAACATTCTTGACGTGTAAGTTTGTACATAAATCTTGAAGGTCATTTAATTTTACTTACATGTGAAAAAAATCATCGAAAAGAACTTCTAAATAGTGGCATTTAAACGATTTCCAATTGTACCTATTCTCAACGATGCTGTGTTCTATTGCCGTGTTTTCATAAAATAATCTATATAGTTGAAATTGGACCAATAAAGTCAGAGACTCAAGATAATGAAAGTGCAAAGTTATTAAGTGTTTAATGATAACAATATATTGTTGGACCATCTTTGACAATAACCATCGATCACGTAATACTCACCCTCACTCAATAATACGCAATATTCACCCAAATATCTCCCCCCCCGTAATAAAATTAAATCGCGAGTTAGTGAGCCTTCCAAATCATAGTCATAATTAAACGAATATGGTTACTCATCATTCTTTTGACGGCTGTACATATGTTATGTCCATATCAAATGCAGACGTCGAAATCTTATATGATCTTTTTATCGATTGCGAGAGAGCTTCTTTCGCTAGTTTTACTCTCTAATCGTGTATGTCTTACCCAAATGTCCAAATGTAGCAACCGGAGCACTGTGTTTGGAACTGTCAAAGTTATACAATATAAGTAGTTACCCCGATGCAAAAAGGAATCGGCGGGTAGGGATCGCTCATGATTTAAAATTGGTAGTGTCTATAATGAGCACCATTTTACAAGTGGTATAGCCATAAACTGATAACGATAATGTGCGTACTTATGGAAATGAGGTCAAAGGATACGTTCTAAAGGGGCGATACATTATAAGTGATGAATTTATAATGTTCACTTGTAATGATTTGAAAGTCTTTTACGCATTTTCCTTCTTTTATTGAATTTATGCCTCTGCATTGATTCTTTACTGCCTGTCTTTATTTTTTTCTCTGCATTGTTGTGTTTGTTGTGCAGATTTGTTATTTTTTGAATATTTTTCATATTATTTGTTGTATTTGCACAGTTAAAGTATTAAATTGTCACTTGTTTAGGATGTTTTATATGTTGAAAACTTTGTGTTTGACATTTACTATTGAATTTGTCATTTTGCTACCTTTTTTTCCATACGAAAGGTGTGTGATCCGTTTTTGACAGGATACACTTTTATATAAAAGTGGATCGTCACTCAACATGTATGCAATGCGATATTTCATTGCTATTGTAGATGAAAACGTGAACAACAATTCGTTGGATATGCTCCGAAAATTACATTATAAAAATTCGGCCGATCGGCGAAGTGAATTAAGTACAGAAGCAAACGAAATTCGCCGCCAATATAATGATTTAGGGTGCACATATTGTCACTAGCACGAACTTGGTCTGGTTTGTGCATTCCCAGTGTCACACATCATCGGCAGCAGTGGCCTTCTGAGTTGTCAATGTAGGCGTGATATTAGTTTTTAGACCGTCTCAAAACATTTGGCATAATATGGTGTTATGTGCAGAGTTGCAATTAATCGATGAAGGGGACTGTAAACTTGAAGGACAGAGAATTGAAATATGTTGAACAAGCACGTCTAGCTTTATCGCCGAAACGCCTCCGCCACATGAACTCATAAAGATAAGTTGGAAATAAGTCTGAAGGTGTGAAGCCGACCCAATTTCGCATGGCATGCATCCACATGCCTTCAAAGGTGTTGATGTGGGCGAAGGTTTGAGGATCCACAAAATGAAGAGAATGATAAGCGGTGAAATGAGAGAACTGAGGAGACTTGGACAACGAAGAATAAGCCCCCTGCCATTCATCGGAATAATATTGTAACCTGTAGGAACAAATCGATAAAGCATTGGCATTGCGTACGCCGGTCAACAGAAATTAATAAGGAAGCACAAATATCGCGACCAATGACTCCAATCACCAAATGTCTGTCACTGTGTCGACTCAAGCTGTATTTGGACTTCCGGAACTTGAATTCAATATAGATTTTTTTTTTGTTTACATCCGTGTATTCATAAATTTCCATAATACAGGCTGGCTAAAAATCTATTGGAAGGCATATCGCGAAGATAAAGGAAACAAATTTGTGGACAAAAAATTAAACCAATCAATAACAGAGTTTGAACTAATGTACAGGTGTGATTTTCGGTCTGTAGAAGAAGTAATGCAAATGAAAACATACAAAGATTTTTTGGCCGTCATATTGATTATTATTTGCATTTGAATGAACTCTGAATTCTGTTATGTAACTGTGTGCCGTCTTTGGCCAGGGCTATATTGAGAAGGGGTCAATATGGCCATTGCCGTCGGGGTCAGTTTGTACATGACAACAAAATTGATGAATAAAACGTGAGAAGGGACATATTGTGCCCGGAATGAGACGGAATTATTGCCGCGATCACATGAACTAACTAACCCTAACCCTAAAACTCTGTGATGGTCTTCATTTGATTGATTTTGTGTCGGGTGAAGCACAGTGGGAGCCAGAAATGAGGATTAGCTGACCAAATTGTTTGAACGGAGCGAGCGAAGCGAGCGGAGTTCCGACAATTTGGTCAGCTAACCCCAATTCCTGGCCCCCACTGTACTTCACCCGATACGAAAACTAAGCAGTCGGAGATTGTGACAGTGATTTGAAGAAAGTGCAAGTTTATATTATTTTAACCTTATTAGTTAGTCAGTGCCGCAATTACGGGGCGCCTGTGTTTTGTGTACGGCGATTTTGACGTCATCAGTTTGTGGCTATACCACTTGTAAAATGGTGCCCTATAATGCAATTTGTTTGTTTGTTTATTTTTCTTTTCACTGCTTGTTTTGATCGCTGATCTCATTGCTAGGTGAGTAGATATGTTGCGAGTTAGAACTCGGTGCAAATATTACTTAATATGGGAGTTAGAACTCGGTGCAAATATTACTAAATATGGGAAAAATATCTTGCTTTAGAGCTGAGTACACATTTCTTGTTTAATAGGGAAGTAAATTAATTAAACAAACTATCTAGCACGAATAAAACATATAAGTAATTTGAAAGTAATGCTGCAAACGCCATAATCGTCATGTATTTTGCGTCGCCATTTTGCTTGCAGATATGTTGCTTGTACTGTCCTTGGAATAAGAATTATTTTCCTGCAAAGTAAAACATTCCTGATATCACAAACATGTAAAAGTCTCGATAAACAGTTAAAAGCAGGTAAAATGATCAAATAGTTAAATATAATTAGCAAGAACAGTAATAGCAAAGACAAAAACTATCATTATCACCATCGTCCTCGTTAATGTTTTGACTGTTTATGTTATTAAGTATGTTGATATCTATTGTACAAATGCATTTAATAAGTAACAAAGATGCCTTACTGTACCTAGCAATTTCCACTTAAGTTCCTCAACTTTTGGTGCATGGATTGCAGTGATGGACGTAAAATTGGACGCCATTTCCAACATGACAACATCATTTCATATCTGTTTTAGTAATACGCAAGATGTTACTACACCTATGCCCGGTTATCCCACTACCGGTATGCATCGCTGTGACTGTATCAACCACAGTATACATGCACAAAACAACAAAAACATACAGATTTTGCGTTGTGCAACAAATTAATATACAGAAATGACACAAATTTGCAATTCCAAAAATGGCTCGTGTATTTCCATCGTGTATTTCCATCGGCGACGAAAATATAGATCAGGAAGCAACCTGCCATAGTGCTCTGAGCAACATACCCTGATATACCCTGCGGGGAATAAGTAACGTACACTTTGTGTACTCTAGAGGGCACTGCAACATGGAACCGGTAAAGAACTATTTTCGAAAGAAAAATATTTATAATGCAGCAACATTCAAATGCATCCATATCTATTTATATTTTATTTCTTACATGCTTTCACAACAATAAGGGATGACCATACGATGTCCTTTTTCTAACAGTGCTAGGAGATCACTTTGGGGTGTATTTTTGTAAGGATGTCGACCTACAACATGAGAGAAATAACAAGAGGGATACGTTATCATTCTTGCCATTCAAATATTTTTTCAGGTGGCTCTGTTAATAAAATCAAGTGCATGTAGAGTTTTTTTGAGAAGGTTGTTTTTGAATTTCTTGAGAGTTATATCTCTAACATTCCATTATCAAAAGGGTGGTTACAGAACAACTTTGGTTACGTAAAACAGGATGTGGAATAAGTATATAACTTGCAAGTTTTAGTTCACATATCTAGGAATATTTTGAGAGAAGCTGTCGTTACACACCAAAGGAAAGCATACGCCAGATGCTTCTCTCTATTTTGTCTAAACATGGCTTAGTTCCATGGCCCTATTCAATTATAGTATGGCAAGATGGCTAACTCGCCTACCTCATCACGGATTTTTTTCCCTTTCACGAGAACAGGATGAATTTTGAATTTTTCTTGTTAATGTTCAGGTGCTTTAAATTTCCCAGATGTTCTGATGTACGGCGCCTCCGTGCGAATTAATTACACAGAGGATATGTAACAAAAATAAAAGGGCCATTCATCGACAAGATGTGACTGCAAGGTCTGCAGATTATCTTGGTAGTGAAGAAGACGGCAAAGCTCAGCCATACTGCCGCAAACATTACGACCGTCATGTGAAATAATACATATAACATGCATTAATGTTTGGAATGTACTAATGTGATTCTTAGAATCGATTGTTACCAAGAGAAAATATCTCCCAGAGAACAACGCCAAACGACCACACATCTGTCTTCAACGTGAAAGTTTTATGCATCAACGACTCAGGTGCCATCCATTGGTATGGGATCATCTTTTTGATAATTAAAAGAAAGAAATAATTGAAAAGGAAAGCAAGGAAGAAAAAAGCATGAAAGAATTTGTAAAAGATAGAACGAAAGAAAGACACAAAAGAAAGAGAAAAGGGAGAGAAAGTATAAAGAAAAGAAATGAAAGAAAGAGAAAGAACAAACGAAAATCTAATAGTACACCTCTATGTAGTAAAATAGGATTTTTACTCTTTGTCTACTTTTCGTCTATGTGTGTAGCTTTACATATATGCTATAACTTTATTGCGCCTACACGATTTTGCCTTAAAGTGAGTACAGAAAGTGTCATTTATCGGCAAAATGTTCATCGTGTGAACATACATCAGTATGTATATATGATAAGTTTCCAGCTATCACGGAGATTAAACTCGTGAAGTTGTTAATGTTGGGTATTAAATTATACACTTTTTCATTGATTTTCCATTTATATGTACATAACTTTTCAAATACATAAAAATACGCTTGTGAAGCGACGAATCTTAAAATCATATTAACTTTAGAGTCAGCTTGAAGCAAAAGCATATCCAAAAGGCCAAACAAGATGTAGTCATATTAATAACAAAAGATGTTGAATAGACAATCTTTTCCTCAGTAAAGTAAATATTACTCTTCGTAAATAAACAATGAATGCACCATTAACCAATAAACTTCCTAACTGACATACTTAGAGAGTGACTGAGTGGGAGCGTGACCGTGACTGATTGACAAGCCAAGTAAATAAATAAAGTAACCTCTTTACATTACTGAACGAATAATTACCCTGTTTGTTTTGAAAAACTGTTCGTCACTCATCACACCACTGGCGTAGCTGAAGTTCGATATCTTGCACATACCTCCTTCACATACCAACACATGTTCTGCCGCAAGATATCGATGAACAATCTATCATATGAGAAACAAACAAACAAACAAAGACATAGACAGACGGATAGGGAGATAAACAAAACTAGGGTCAAATAATCCTTTCCAGAAAAAACAGCTCTCGATTCAGTTTCTCTTCTCCTGAAGTGTTTGCCTTGTTACGATTTATCTGCCGTTATACAGCTGAAAATTAGCATTATATGACATAAGCTATCTGAATTTTCACTTCATAATCTCTTATTGATTTTCTTTTGTAAATATAAATTGTATAGTATGCCATGTAATGACCATTTGGATGCCAACGAGTCTGTTCTATAAAATACGTGGAGTTTTAGTCTTCACATAAAGCACACTTCCTTATCTCATTACCTTGTTTCTTTGTAGATGTTTCGTCCCGCTAGCGACGTCTGCAGCAAACACCATCAGCTGTCTTATTGAGGACTCCTGCTTACCAGCTGCAAAGAACTGACGATTTTCTTCCAGGTATTTCTTCAGATTACCATACGAAGCAAACTCCATGATAAAAGACATAGGACCTGCGTAATTTGAAACTTTTAGTAACGTTTCAAACGAAGTGTTATGAGTCATATCAGGTAAATGTTTCTTGTTATAATTCATTAAGGGTATCAAAGAAATGCTACGCATAAAGGAAATCAAAATATTGCTAAATGACTAAATCACAGTATGCCTCTTCAACTTGTATTTCTACATATTCAATCTTTCCGTGTCAGTGATTGTCTGTTTGTGTAGATGTAATATCATTCTCACCGTCTTTAGTACAGTAGCCCAACATTTTTATCA
>LD349099.1:0-19421 GCA_001465055.1 Ptychodera flava | reverse complement strand
TCTCTCATACTTACATAGTACATCAAGGTATGTATAGTTCCAACCGAGTCCATAACCATCAATTTTATCACAAAAAGTGTTTCTCGCTGTGCAATTGTATATTCCACTATCTGATATTTGTACATTTTCCAATGTAACTGTACTTCCATTCACCACAGAACCACTTGGAGTAATCCACTGAAACCTGTCAACATCCGGAATGGCCTTTGCATCACATTGCAATGACGTGTCATCTCCTTGTTTCACTCGTTGAACCGGAAGTGTTTCCACCTTTGGGTGATCTGATGAGACATAATATAAGGAAAACAAGAAACAAGTGGTTATCTGAAGATTACACAGTGCCCATCTATTCTTAGGTGCTTTAATTGGTCTAAAATCGGTTATTAAATTGCTGCATTGTATGAGAATACCTTGTGCAGACATCCAGCTAGTCCAAAGTGCATTTTCCACAACTTATGAATTACATTGTCAATAACAAAATTGTTATTAAGGTGACCTAACAGAAGAAATCTGTCTGTAACAGTTGAAATGAAATTTAAGATCTGTTGTTTACAAGTACGAGAAATATTATTACTCTCTCTCTACTTGTACAAACTCTATCATTCAATACGTTTCCAAAGTCGATGACATGTTCAATAGCCGTACTGTTCAACGATACATTTCAAGCATGTGGGTATAGGCAAGCACTCGGGGTTATTTAAGCCATCCATATGCATGTACTTGTACACGATTATGTTCCTAAGTATTTTCCAACCATACGCTAGACATTACAAACATTTACTAATTTGCCACCGCATCTCTCTCCTGTTGAAATTTTGTGTCCTGGGTTTTTCCGATGTTGCGATCTAAAATAAACATTATGCTGGTTCAATAAGTTATAAAATTGATAATAAAAGTACAGCTGAGATTGAAATTCTATTAATATATTTCCGCATGACGCAACCTTGACTTTGGTAAATTAGGTACGCATTTTGCTGATATGTCTATGCTCTAATCTTGTTGAACGCCTGGAGACATAAGTCAATTTGAACTCATTGAATGTTTAGGATCAACGTTAATGAGGAAAAGTCAGGAGAGCACGGTTGTATGTCAACGAGTTCAGCATGGGTAGTGGGCAAAACAGTTGAATTTAACGTTCATTGGAGACATATTTTGGAGGGACGATGTTGTATGTTGACCCTTGTTTTATCGGGTCAATCAACCGCTTTGACAACACCATAACTACTATTAGATGAATAAGTCGTGATACCATAACCACTTGCAACATGAAAA
This sequence comes from Ptychodera flava, assembly GCA_001465055.1. Taxonomy (NCBI): domain Eukaryota; kingdom Metazoa; phylum Hemichordata; class Enteropneusta; family Ptychoderidae; genus Ptychodera; species Ptychodera flava. Next base: position 18,149 of record LD349099.1, on the reverse strand, counting down.
GAAACACCGTCGAAGAAAACGTACGATTATATATGAGCGTGATAATTTATTGACTGTTTTTATGCTCTTAGTCATAATGGTCAAGGTGTGTCTGAATGATAGCTCTAATCATACATTTTATTGCAGCAATAAAACGACCGTCAATCACCTGTTTTATAAGATAACAAAGTAAATTACTGTCAAATTGTATGCCCTAAGATAACTGTACTAAAAGTACAAGCAGTCTCTTTAGGACGACTTAAACACAACACGTAACACTAACTCCTTTCTTATAAGTCACTATTATCCCAAGTATAAGATTAAACACACCTCGTATCTTTAGCGATTGAAGTTGCTGACCGTTTGCAAACAAGATTATGGGTTTGTACTTACACTCAACACGTACAGTAGTTTTACTTAAACTTTCTCCTTGCGCTCCATTGAAATATGTGTTGTTCACTTTACATGTATAGACTCCGCTATGTTTCAATGAATTAACTCTGTCTATTATAATAGCGCTGTGCCTTGTAAACGATTCTCTGCCTGGAATTTTCCATTGAATAGTAGTCAGTGTTGGGTTACCCGGTACATAGTCACAGTTGATCCTAAATGTTGTTCCCTCCTGTACACATAAGTTTATCGGAGTTGTCACCTGAGGAGGGTCTGTTTTTTAACAAAAGATCAATAAGAATACGAAAAAGTATTTAAATAAAAAGCGACTTGCTACTTTTGTGATCCATTATTATTGATGAAATAAATATAAAATGTTCCTTAATTGATACTCTCTCTAAGATTCAAAAGACACACGTGATCACAACTTTATTTCTCGGAAACACAGAAAAGGCGATCATATTAATTGGTAAATATATTGCATTTTCGATTGAATCAACCAAAATGCATAAACTTCGTACAAACATATCATGTCCTTGATGTAGTAAACATCGGTGCTGTCGTGTAAAAGATTATTTTTCCACTATTAGATTCACTTGATGTCCTATTCATCCTGTTGCGGGCAAATTTAATGTTCGATTACCTTAATTTATATTTCAGGGCGCACTGCACAAATGGATGTAAGGTACAAGAAATAAGCTTATACGCGATAAGTATTTTTGCCCTGGAAGGACCATACGTTCAACTAACGTTGTTGTTACGTGGGACAACCATAATTTTAGTATATCGATCCCAAATGGTGTGGTTGTTGCAAGTGATGATACCGTTATAAACACAAGTGAAATGTACCGTGGATCAAGACGACGCGCTGTTAATATCTGAACATATTGAATCGTTAGAATCACAAAAAGATTCAAGTTCATTGCCAAACTCTGAGTGGAACGAGGATGCTTGAACGAGGATGTTTTTAATGTTTATTCCTTTTATATGCTATATAAATGTTTTTTATTTGCTATAATAGTTTTTACTGGAAAGACTTTGGCCAGTGTTTAATCGGCCTCTATTATTTTCCAGTTAGTTTTAACATTGTTTGATTAGGCTGGTTAAGACGAAAGGACTGACTCAGGTCGTTGGGTGTACCAGTTCTTGTGACGTCATTCCTCGTATCTTTATCGGTGATGACGCTTCTTTAGCTTATTTTTTTTGTCTGATACGTGATTTTTTCTGTTTCATAGTCTCAATGATGACGTTTCGTGTGAAAAAGGTGACAATTTTCGTGCAGTCTGTGTTGTTGTTGTTGCATGTGCGAGCATATCGGAGGAGTTCACCTTTAATGAAACCTTTGAAAGTGCCGCTTGGGTGAGGATGCAGCATGTTGGACTCCTCAATCTGTCACGACCTTTCCTATTTATCGCGATCGATGCCGTGCTCTCATGACATTTTTACGAAGAATTCTTAAATGCGATACATTCAGACATGGAAACATGGAAGGCGTGTCCAACGAAATTTTGAGTCGCGCTAAAGCTTTCTTAGCAATTCCAAAGAAGCGCTCAAGTCTTGTCGTTAGCTCTCGGACGCTCATTGTAGACGTTGATACTGGCGATAACCCGAAAGCTGCACCTCAAAGTACATTCAACTCAATAAATAAGCGACATAATGCGACATAGAAGGCAAAACATATCAAATCATTCGACGAACATCTGTTAATTTCCTTCATCACATACTTTACGTAATTCTCGATCGGAATCAAACCCGCAGCGTAGTTCTATAGCGAAGATATCAGCTGTCAGCTAGAGCTATAGCTTGAACTCTGTAGTGCAGCGCTATTGACCGGTGGTGATAGCCCGTTGTAATTGTGGCCACATACATATACCTCAGTCTGGGTCACAGTGGGTGCCATCGAACTGAACATTTCGGGCTCTCCAAGATCGTAAGCTCGTGATAATTTGAAAGCCACGACGCCTCCTAGACTAAGAACTACTGTTTCGATCTTGTTGTTGCCTTCCCTACGTAAATGTATTTGAAAATATTTTGAATAACTCTTTAGTACTATGGCTGTCGAGCGCTAGCGCGGTGAAACCCCTTTTATCAGCCGTTCAATTGAATAAATACGTACCATATGATATTCAGAGAGCGAGATGGAAGGCAAAATCATCAAATCATTCGACGAGCAGCTATAAATTTCCTTATCTAATAATTTCCGTTAATTCTCGATCGGAATCGAACCTGCAGCGTCGCGGTGTAGCGAAGATATCAGCTGTAAGCTATGGCAGTAGCCTGAAATCTGCAGTGCAGCGCTATTGATATGTTATCGAAAGTTGACTCGGACAACATAACAGGGTTCCCGTCAAGTGACAAAATGTGGAGGTTTCTGCGGGCGAGATGTGTGTCACTTCAAACATCAAAGTTCGTGAGACGCAAACATTGACGACCGGGATCGGGATTGACGAGTTGACACCGGCGGAGAGACACCAGCGGAGACCGGTGGTGACGACCCGTTGTAATTGTGACCACGTACATATAACTTAGTCTGGGTCAAAGTGGGTGCCATAGAATTGAACTTTCCGGGCTCGCCAAGATCGTAAGCTTGTGATATTTTGAAAGCCACGACACGTCCTAGAATAAGCACTACTGTTTCGATCTTGTTGTTGCCTTCCCTACACAAATGTATTTGAAAATAGTCTAAATAAATCTGGTTATAGTCCTATGGTTGTCGCGCACTAGCGCGGCGAAACCTCTTTTATCAGCCGATGGCAGGTTTCCTTTGGCGTCGGGACAGCGCAAGACAATGATTGTAATCCGTATGTCTCCTCGGTTAAGATGGCATTTAGTGTTTCAAAATTTCAACTTGATCGGATGTATTAATGAATATATCCACTAAGTATTTGCATATCTTCAGGGCGATGGACCGTTTTACTCATTGAATGAAAGTAATCTAGGGAAATAAAACCCAGATCGTGACAATATTTTTGCAATCCTTGACTATAATTTTGATCACTCCGCATCAACCGAAAAACAAGAAGACTGTTCATGTAATAAAAATAAAATCCCATGATTTTTTCTCTTTTTGAGGTAATCAAATGCTCCTGTTTTTCGCGGAGCGGTACAACTTCGAGTCGAAAGCGAGAAGTGTACGAAGAGACGGTGACGTCAAACAGAGAAAAAATCATGGGATAATATATTAGAACACTTTACCGACAAAATCCATTGTGGTCTTCAAATGTCAGAGAAACATTTCAAAGAGTAGAAAGATTTGAAAGAGTAGAGAGAGATTTCCAACAGCGCGGAGAATTTTAAACAGTAGAGAAAAATTATTACAGCGCGGACAATAGCCAACAGCGCGGAGATAAATTTCCAACAGCGCGAAGTTTAAACAGAAGAGAAAAATTATAACAGCGCGGAGAATCGCCAACAGCGCTGAGATAAATTTCCAACAGCGCGGAAAATTTCCAGTAATGAGCGCGAAGAACTGTCGTTTTCGTCGACGGTAGAAATAAGCAAAGCGCTGTTGTGCAATATTTAGCATTGACAGAAAATCAAAAAACATTACTTCTTTTGAGGAGCTGAATTCCTGCCTTTGCATCGAAATTATATACTATTAGTTATTTAGAAGAAAATAATACAAGTTTCCGGCGACTTTTAAGGGATTGTATTACAAGAATAAACTCTTCGGAATGAACTTACACTGGACATCTGGTGTAATACTATTTAAACATGAAATGGACGAGGAACTTCTACTGTGTTCTAATCTGCAGCTGAAAGGAACACCATGATCGTCTCTTGTTATTGTTGTCTTGATATCGAGGGGACTGTTTCCACCGTCGATTTCAACTCCGTTTCTATACCACACTAGTCTGCCTGGTGGCGTGATATTTTCAGTCTTCAGACTACACCGTAATGTTACCTCAGTGTTCTCGATGACTTCATTATATTGGCCTATACCACTGACTGTAGTACAGATAGGGTCGTGGGGATCTGTTAATGGAAATGTGTGATTCGTCATTATTGACGCCAAAAATGCGGTATGAAATTATATCCGTTGGTGAAGTCCATTGATTGAGATAGCCAGCACTTGCAGCGAAAGTTTGCGTTTATAGCATTTGACGTGTTTTATCAAATATTTCCCTGGCATACATTTGAAAATATATGTTACTCTCTTTGGAAGTTTACAACATTGCCAGTAATTTCCATTAGACGAAGAGGATGAACTTACCAATCACGGTAACGATTGCAGTAGCTGATTTCAGTGCATGATGTATACAAATCCATTGTCCACTACTCTCTTTAGTCACTCTCTTGATGACCAGATTACTTTCTCCCTTTGATTTATCACCAGTTACGTCACAGCAATCATTGACTGAAGTACCACTGAGGGCTATCCATATATCGTTAATGGATTTACCATTCAGTGGACGTTTTATCCATCCAGGAAGTAGAAATTGTGATGTGTGCTCAGAGTAATTCACTGAACAATTCAGTGTCAATGTATCTCCTTCTCTGACGTATGCATCTTTTGGTGTAACTGCCCAGGAAACCGAAGTCGTCACTGTTATAAAATCGTTAATAAATATTTGAGATGAAAAGATTTACAAAAATTCCATTTGGTTTTCTTTTTCCCTCGAATCAATACTCATATGCTTGATGCAAATCGGAAGTAGAGACTATAGGAATAGAGATATCATCATATCGATTTATTCTCATTTGCTTGAGAGCCTTGGATTCGGCCTTTTCAAAACAGTGTGAGTGAGAAACAGCATATTAGACATTAAAATTGTTTTAATTTTGATTAAATGTTACTAGTTTTTTCAATTATATATATTTTTCTTCCCCCGAACACTGTTGATAAGAGCATTACCTTTTCGACCTATTCTGAAAACGATGTGCCACAGCATATATCGCTATGACAATACATTTGTTCCTCATACATGCACCCTTAAAGAGAGCAACTAAATGCAAATATAGCATTGGATATATTGGGTAGTAACCGTGCAGGTTTTGTAATTCCTTTTTTGTAATATTGCAGAATAATCGTTTCCTTTCTCTGATTTTTTTGCTCTGATAAAGTGTGTGTGAGATGTGTAATAGCGAGTATGTGAGTGCGAGTGCTTCATGAACTTTACAGCGTGTGGACGGGTCGTGGTCAAAAATGTAACGGCCGAGTGGTTTTGACTATGATGTCTTCGCCAAGTTACTTGGTACCATACTTTGTGAGTTCGAATACAATCGACAAATTACTGAATTGTCTAATAATAATATTATTATTCATTTAATTTGATCCAATTATAATCCTCTAATTCTCGAAACTGCTGTTTATTTAAAATTATCTTAATCCGTTTAACCTTCCTAAACTATACATTCTTCAAAAATGTGGAAGGCCTAGCCAACGCTACAGTCAAAGTCCCAGAAACTTGATACCAGTGTTTGATTCAAGAGCCCTATAGCCGTATGTATAGGTCTAGCAACCAAGCCTATGAGCATGCTTCCCCGTGTCATCTGAACCTAAAATGTATCGGAAAAGAGGAAATTTACACACTACTTACCTGGTCTGGTGATACAGACTAGTACAAGTAATGTGAGTGATATTATGCTTGATAAATGTACAGTATCCATTGGGAAACAATCTGTTGAAATTAAGCAAAGGATGGAATTTTCTTACATCATCCACTTCCACTTTGCACATTTTATTTGATAAAGGGATATGCTTGTATTCTTCCGAAATGCCACATATGAGTGATAAGTGTCAGATAGCTGTACATAGAAAAGGTACTATGACCTGCAGTGCCTAAACATTTTTCAACGTAAATGCTTGTTTCATTCATGAGAGAAACCTTGGTAATTAATTTCAATGGCAATGGCCGGCTTGTACTGAACGTATGCCAGTCACTTAAGATAAGGCTTATTTTCTCATTAAAAATGTTATCAATGTTTTCGGTTAGTAATTCTTTGTTCTCAGTTTCTGATAATTTCATCTTTATGAATGTGCAATGTAGTTCAGAGATTGTTTATCGAGTTATTGTTTAATTCATTACAATCCTTAACGCTACAGACTGAGGCTCCGCGAGCCTTGCTAATTTCTTTACAGACAATGATAAGCAGCACTTTGTTTTCTTTTGATTTTTTGAGTTGTTTTTTATTTCTGCATTTTATTTGTGTTTGTATTTGTTATTAATATCTTACCTGCAACTGTAGTTGGACTGACACCAGTTCTAAAAACAAACTAATATCTTAATTATTGCAGCAGTCAAACTTCACAATAAGGGTTTTGCTATGTGTTATCATAAAAAGCGGCAAATTGTACGTGTATTCCGAAAGTCTGTTATGCAAATTCAACGTAAATATCGATTTTATGAATGTTTTCTGAGTTTGACGTTGTGGGATTTTTTTTTATTTGGCAAAGTAGAACAACATACAGTTAATTTCTAGTCTGACAACAAAGAATAACAAAATATTTCCTTAGAATCTAAATGAAAAACAACGTTATTATTTATCGGGATTAACTTCTTTTTAATGAGTGGAACGGCCGCTAGCAGAACATATGCACGTAAATTTGTATTTAACTTGCTTGCGCGAAAAATGGCCACCAATCAAATAATAAACCCAAACACTCCCAGTATTTTCTGTCCAATCCTTTTCTACGAAGCGTACTGTCATTTTAATCAATCCTCTTTTGGACTTCTCTTCACTTCACTTCACTGAATAGTTTGTTTACTCATTTAAGAGGTCGTCGTGCCTTTTGTAAAATATATCAAGTTTTCATCCATGATGAGCCAAAAAGGATCGTTCGACAGTAGCTCAGCGTAACTGGGCTGACAGTTAGTGAACAACTTTAGAAGATGGGGAATTAGCCGAATGGTTTTGACTGTGATGTGTTCGCTAGAGAGTTAGAGTTCCATCGTAAATTTTCTGAATTTATAACCGGCATTGGACACGGACGGTTTCCGCGCATAGACACATAAGTTTACAAGCACATATTAATAGCACGTAGTGTACCTAGACGAGGTAACTGTGCTCGAAAACGAAGGTCGACGCGGGTTTTGGATTCAAACACTTCCGTTTACTCCATGAAAACCTTCCTCCACTAAACTGATGCTTATTCGAGCCTTAACAACACACAGCCCTGCTACGTACAGCTAGTTCGATAGCACATGAAGTGAAGCATTCTGCTGACCATGACCATGGCCTCAGCAATCAAGTTTAATAGAGTCGGACGCCGGGTCTAGGCACATAAAGAAAATTAATAGGGAAACTTTAAGATAAAGTGTTCATCAAATTTCATTGGATACACAGCTAATTGTCTGCAGGCCTGTAACATAACTAGCCTGAAACAGCACCATTGCAGCATGGTTACAGACCAGTTGTGACAGTGATGGTTCACTAATGAAACACTAATGTAACTGCACTTCGCCATTGTTGGAACATTGCTGTGTAGTTACTGCTACATCAATGTCACAACAGCACTGTTACATATATGCTGTATCAGGGCTGTAGCACTCCTGCTCCAGCAGCGCTGTAACAGCGCTGCTGGAGCAGGAGTGCTACATGGCTGCTCCAGCAGTGCTGTTACAGCTGTTGGAGTAGGAGTGTTACATGGCTGCTCCAGCATGACTGTGACAGTTTGAATTCGGCAGGAGTGTTACAGGTCTGTTGCAGCATACATGTAACACACAGCTGCTTGAACAGGGTTAAACTAGCAATGTTGGACCTCCATCCATTGGACATTTTTAGTTCCGGCTGCATTTTAATTTAATTTTTGTATTATTGTTTTCAATAGTTTAAAATCATTCATTCAAAGGCATCATGGTTCTCTTTCTGTATGAGTTGTCAAATTTAATTGAATATACACATAAATTGTAGTGAATTGTGAAAAAAAGCTTTACTGACTACATGCACACACACACACCCATGCAAGCCCAAGAATTAAGAGTATCATTTTGTTGTATATAGTTTAATATTGAAATTCAAAATGTTTTGAACATTAAAAATTCATTGAAAGAGGATAAGTTACAATTAAATATCAAAACTTGTGAAATATATTAAAACACATATTACTAAAAAAATGAACTGTTTTTTAATTTTGAAGCAGTATATTTTTTATAACTATGCTGAGGTCATTTGGTTCGGTCACATTATTCCTCTTCTACCAAGGTTTCATAATATCCCTCGTCCTCGGCCATTACTTGATCTACTTTGAGATTTTTTTCAACATTATTGTACCAATTTTGGTATGTAGTCCAGAACCCGGACCGTTCCGGCTCCTCGTCCCTCTGGAACTTTCTCTGAAAAAAACAAAAATAAAATTATTGTTGGATGTGTATTGAAAGTTGTAGTTTCACAAATGGATGGGTCAGTAAAATTGTTAATTTTCAAAAACATGGGCATGTTACATCACATCATTCACATTCAATTACCCATCACCCCATGATTTAGAGCACCTAACATGACTGTAGTGCGTCATTCTTAATAAGAAAGAATAGCCCTGGTGGATAAAGATATTGTCATGTCGTCACACTTGTGATTATTAATCTATAGAATCTATATGTAGTATTTCAAATATAAACTATAAAAAAAACATGATGAAGTTGCTGAATAAAGATACCACCTGTTTAATCTATTAAAAATTGTGGAAAAATGCTGAGTCAGCACTTTTTTACCTGTTGTTTCTCAAAGGAAAATGTACATTTATGACTCTGTCTAAAAATCAAGCATAGTGACATTGTATTTTTTATTATGTGTTTCAATAAGGTATCTTTCAATGGCTTTTTTGTTAAAGTTTCAGGAAATTGACAACATTCCTAGTATGTTTTCTGACATTTCTACATGCAATCCTATGCAGTGGCTTGTTTTGGATATAGCCTCTGGGTAGTCCACTACCTTAATACTGGCAACAAAATAGATTATTCTAGAACATACTGTGGATTTTTTTCCATTTGGAAATTATAAATAGATGCTTTACAAAGGAAACAAGTATTTTTTTTTGTCTGATAAAAGAGCAGGATCTTGTAATTTGATGAATACATTGTAATAGCATGACTACATTATTTTTAACGTACATTTATGTAAGTATTTACAAACCACTTACGATGAGGCTCAACGCATACATTATCTTTGGTGTGACATTCACCATTTTCGGTTGGCAGACACTTTATGCCAACGAAAGAGTGTCCATTTGATGAAAATGGCGCTTGTCATCTTCTACTGATGTTATCTAGTAATGTTCAAAGACAAAAATGTATCATTAGTTAGAGTTGACACATAAAAATTGCAAGGAGAAACATTGGAAAGATGAATCATTAGAATTTATTCAAACATGGTATTTAGTGTGTATCTATTACACAAAATTGAATCGAATAAAATTGTAAAATTGTAAATCTAATCAAATTGTCTGAGGACATGATATTGATTATTAGCCTTGGACAATAATTTACTTAAAGGCCCCACTCCGTTATAACTTATCAGATTTTTTTTTATCAGTCCATCATCAGTCCATCATCCAACGGGCGTTAGCCCAATTACAGGATGAGGTACGCAAACCCATTTACTTCCCCAATGGAGCACTGAGGAGTAAAGTGCCTTGCTCAGGGGCACAACACTGTGTTAGAGTCTTGAACTCACCGTCCTCTGACAGTGAGTCCATTACTCTGGACCTACTGGATTTATCTAACAGGAAATTTATTTTGTTGATAAAAATTTCAATGGAGAATAAAAGAAAGACAAACTGTTAACGATCACTTCACTCATCCACAAATCTGAGGACCAAGGATTGATAAGGGTGCCTTTAAAAGACAGAATAGATTGTGTCTGGGTATTTACCCTCTTTCACATGGAAGAGGGTGACAGTGGGACTAACATCTTCACTGTTATAAGAGATACTGTGGATTTTAATGGGTGTTACTGATTTTAAGTGGCAAAATACCGCAGTTAAAATGTAGATATTTTCTTTTTCAGGATGACGGATGACTGTAAATAGAACATACAACACCTGATAAAAATAATTAGCAGCTGTAAAGTATCAAGCATCACAGTTGGTGTAGATTTAATGTTGGTTAATCCATGTCAAGTTGTGTGTACCCTTTCTAGTGTAGAGATGCTGCATAGCCATAAGCCAAAATATTCAAATGTATGAATAACAGTCTGAGAAACTAGCGTTTCATTTTAGCCCATTGTCCATTACGGTCACCATGTATATCTATATAATGTTTATTACATGCCCCATATATCAAATGTCATGTATGCAAACTTGTTAAATCATCACTGGTCTGAAATTGAACTGGAACTATTTTTCTCTGCTTTACATTGATTTTAATAAAGTTAACTGCCGTTCAACAGCTAAAGTTATTTTATTTTCTGACGGTTGACAGACTTTCGTTTTCTCAGTGGAAAAAGCAAGTCACAAGAATGTTATATGTATAAAAAAAGTGAAAAAAAGAGTACCATTAAAACCCTAATAATTCAATCAGGAAAAACTAATTAAAATATTACGTAGTTGAATTATACAATATTCACATTGACAAATTTAAAGAGCACATTTTTGAACTGCAAAATGAGAAATTTTCTTTTGATATCAGACAACATACTAATGTTTCTTCACTTTCATGTAGATATAACAGTTTTAACATTTTCAAGTGAATGACCTTAAATGAATTTATGTTTCACTGTATATTCTCTCTCTCCTTCTGTAATATTGAAGTTGAAAAGTACGGTATGATTGGAAAAGGTAACAAGTAATGGCAAGGTGCATGGTCAATGTATTTGAGAGAAAAACAGTGTTCAATTCTACATAATGTTGGAATAAAAGGGGTTGAATTAATAAAGTTTTTACGGTCTTAAATTTTGTTTGAGGCATTCAATAAAAGCATTACAGCCCCAGCTGGGAACTATTTGCCTTGAGTGCAGGAGACTATTTGCCCTTCTGACATCAGGCAAAGTTTCACCTGTCCTCGGGCACATGGTCCCATGCAGGAGATGTAACCTATAATATACCGTAAAACCCTATTCATTCTACCACCTTTTTAATCATCCATTTCTTTCTGTCGGAACCTAATTACCCCCTTTGTTTCAACCTTATGTAGAATTGAGCACTGTTTTTGTCTAAGTTACATTGCCCACTTTGTATACCTTTATAATTCAGTGTTATAGAAAGTCAGCCCTGTATCAAAAAATAACATAACATTTCTCCATGAAAGTGAAGAACATCAGTATATTGTAAGACATCACAAGAAAAATTTGCTATTTTACAGGCCAAATATATGCTCTTTCAATTTGTCCATCAAATTTGATTTTTATATAATTCAACTCTTTCAAATTTTAAAAGTATTATACATGCACATAAAAAATTGTGTATGTGTAGAGCGTATAAATGAAGAATGCATCGTAGTTACCTTCCTCACTTCCTCCTGCTTCCACTCACTCACTTTCCGTTGACAGAAAGTCATCATTTTTCTTATCGCATTGACGTTGTAGTCGCCAAACTCTTCCTTTATTTTGTCCTATTTGTTGACCAAAATAATTTTATAAATAATATTGATGTTATCATGAAATTATGCATTAGATGAGTTTTCAAGATGTATACTCATAATTGCTTTCATATTTCCATGGTCTTTGGTATTAGAAGAATTTTACAAAAAATTACGATATTAATTTAAAATAAGAATTATGGACAGGTTTTACAAATTAAAAGTTGGATGGATAACATTGCATGAAAATTTACTGGTCTAAAAGCATAAATAATTGAAGCAAAGACACTGTCAATTCCATAAAGTTTACAACTTTACCTTAAAAATATACAATACCGCCAATTAGTCAGTGTCGCTCCAATATAATAATTTGTTGTATAATATAAAAGTGGCACTGGGTCACATAGCCCATGGTCAACTGTATTAAAAATCAAATGATAGGATTCAGAGATTTTTGCCCCAAAATGGGAGAAATTGCCCCAAAATACAATTACACAGATTTTTCAACAATTTGAAACTAGACATATCAAAGAGAAGGAGTTTTGAGTAACTAAATTTCTTGATCAAATTCACATAAACATTCTTCCAAAAGCAAACATACTTAATCTCTTGTGTAAACACACAGATGGCTGTGTGCTATCTTATCAGATGAGCGTTATAAACTGTCAATTTCAATGTCAATACCCCTTCCAACAACAGACTTTTTGAAACCAATGCTAGACTGTGTTGAAAGTCATTAATTGGATCTCTTTACTGCAGAAGAGTCGATTTAAAAAAAAAATTGCAAAAGACAAAATAGGAAGATTGCCCTAGCAAATTTCACCACAACTTGAAAAAAATCTAACAAAGGTCACCCACACACAAACTTTCAAATAAAGCCAACTTGTGGTCCAGATTTTCTAACTGAAAAATAGAAAAAAATTGCCCCAAAATACAAATATGCGAATTTCACCACAATTTGATCACATCTTACTGAGGTCACCCCTAAAAACCTCTATACTAAGTTAAGATGTTACCCCTAGAAACCTCCATAATAAGTTTCAAACCAATCAGACCTGCCATTTCAGAGAAAAAGATTATTTGACCATAAATGGGAAAAATTGCCCCAAAAATACAATTATGAAAATTTCACCACAATTTGAACAAATCTGACTCAGGACACCCCTAGCAACCCCCATACCAAGTTTCAAATGAATGGGACTTGCGGTTTCAGAGAAGAAGATTTTTTGACCAAAAATGAGAACACTTAAAAAAAACCATGAAAAATAACAAATTCTAGATATTGACCCAAGATGCACACAATCATATTAGGTATGCCTATACTACTTACATGCCAATTTTTTAAGGAATCGGACCATTCATTGTTGAGATTATGACTATTCTTATTGTTTACAAATGAATTCTAGTCCAGACATTAATTCAATGTTCCACAATAACAATGCTGACTGTACACAAATAGTCTGTGTAGACAAACTGAACACTGGGTATTTCATCATACTTCATGGATTTGAACTGGTAACTGGACTTGATAAACGGAATAAAAATACTGAATTGTCAAAAGTTATAGCTATAGTGGAACTTTAAACTAATATGATTTTTTTTGGTCAAATAACAAATAATAGACTAACAAATATGGTACTACATTGCTGAATTCATTTCAATTCTAACCAATTAATAAAAGTTAACACGGAAGACCTTTAACAGATGCTTGACCACTTATTATTAAATTAATATACTTACATAGATTTCTTGCCTGGGAACCTCTCTTGTTGGTTTGTTTAAGTATAGTTTAGCTAGTAGGCTAACCAGTGTATTCTGTGATAATAATGAAAGACCAACAACATAGACACTTAATTTAAGGTAGGGGTTTACCCATCATCAAAATATTGTTAATTTTTGTAAGAAGAGATTATAATGTAGACCTATATATAAAGTTAAAAAAATATAATATGAAATGGGTCTTTTTGTGGATTTATGTGGTACACAGCATAGGAATACCCCTCATCCTTTGACTGTGTACATTTATCCAGTTGATGCAAAATATTTAACTGTAAAACAAAAACAAGGTTTGAATATATTGATATGTCAGTGCTACTTCTTTGAAGGATGATTTTTGTATGTGTTAATAACATTAGTTGATGGATACAAGAAATATTACAGATTGTCATAGAAGCAATTACAACTGTACGGATAATTTAAGGAATAAAAATATGCAGGAAGAAATGATGAGTCATGATGGCTCTCTATGGTAAGAATAGTTAGAGGAGATCCATAATAAAATCAAGCATGGTGACATCATGTTTATTTTATATGTTACGACTACATTTAATTTTTCTGGACAATTTCCGAAAATTACAAGAAAACGAGTCAGTGGTTTCTCAGGTTATTACATAAAGTCCTGTGACATATATATAAACACACACATAATTGTATTTTATTTCTGTGTATCAATGGATATGATAACAACTATCTGGCCTACAAACTGTCCTTTGCATTTTTTTTTCAAATAACACAAAAGACAGTTTGAAAGTATATAATAATTACAGTATTAAATACTTACATACTCATATGACCCTTTTCTAACCTCAAATTGGGTTATCTGCATTTTTGCTGATTTTAGTAAAGTAGCCTTTATCTTCTTTTGTTCTTCACTCACTTGGTCAATTTTGGTGTGAAGTAGCTTTAGTGAGTCGTATATGGATCTCAACAATCCAGGGTTGTTGCACGAACTCGTACTACTACTGGAGCTGTTACTGCCGGTGTTCCTTGTAGAGGTATTGCTGGTAGATTTTGAAAGTGTTGCATTGCCTTTGTTGTTTTGTTTGCCTTGACCTGTTTCATAAATCACATTCAATAGAATTAGCTATTTCTAATAAATTAATTTAATAGATATGAAAGATTTTAGTTTTTATATATGAATTGACACTCTGTAGGGTATACATAGTAGGCCAAAATGATAATTTGATGAGATTTGTTTGTATTAGTAACAATTGACAAAAAATACCCAAATATTAAATAAGTCATGGTAAGGTTGATAGCTGTTGTAGCTTTATTATTATAATCTAATTTGACTTTATATGTTAACCTAATTTTACTCCAAGTCCAGTATCATTCTTAAAAGCACATTAAACACAGGTGTATTATTATTTACCAGTAAATTTCATATTTGATGAAAACTTTGCTATGTCAACAATGACAAAGAGCAGCCTGGGTAACTGAATAAAGGCATTGTCTATGATTAACGTGTATACACCCCTAATTTGATATTTTCGCTATATTGTTTAGAAATTCATAAATTAAAGCACACAGTTGAAGCTTCTATGATTGAGTTTGATAGCTCTGCTTGTAAAAAAAAATGACAACATTGAACATATGATTGAAAATTTTTTAACACAAGAAAAAAAGAGGACTCATCACTTAGACTCTTCAAAACCATTTTGGGGGGTTTGTTTTGTTTTGTTTTTGTTTAAAATAAGTTGATAAAATAGAGTAAAATATAATTTAATATTGCTATTACAGTGACTGTGATGTCATCATCTCCCTTGAAGCAGACTGAAAACTAAGTGAGTACTGTGGTTCAAGAGAAAAATTATAGAAAAAAATTTTGATAAATACATTAAAAAAAAGAAACTCCTAGCAGTTCAAGAGAAAAATTATAGAAAAAAATTTTGATAAATACATTAAAAAAAAGAAACTCCTAGCATGTCTTCCCTTCGTTTATTTATTTATTTATTTATTTCCCCCCTCCCCCCAGCCCCCAGTCCTGACGGTGCGCATAGTAACATACTTGCATGAATAAAGGGCTTCCCTTGCGTCAAAATTCTATTCATATTTAAATTTAAAAAAGTCAATATGTGATGAGGCGCGGCGGGGCTATTTTGGGGATTCCATGCTATTCATATTTAAAACAGTCAACATAGTGAGGCGGGGTTTTGGGGGAAATGGGGAAACAAACGTTCGTCTGCATATGTCGTCAGTACAGTATCACTAAGATAGATTTTTTCATAAAAACGACAAAATTTATATAGAAACGCTTACTTTTTACGGTGCCGAAGTCCTCCGTAGTTCTCCTCACTTTCACTGTGTCATTACTGTTTCGGAATTCAAGTGCCGCTCTTTTTTTCGCCTGACTGCTGCCACTGAATACTGGTGAACTTGAAGCCATTGTGGAGTTGCCGTATGCATCGAATACCGTACCGCGTACCGTATCGCCTGAGCTGCGGTGCGCGCTGAACTACAGCCGATCACTCAACCGGCGCGTGCCGGTATAATAAGCGGACGACACTTGCGATAAATCTCTTGGGTATGGTACCTGTAAATTGTGTATTACAGCTACATGCTTTCTTTAAAGTGGGCAAGACTTTGCATTATTAATGTAATTAATGAAGGACACTGTTATGTACGTTTATTTTGTTTGCTTATGAAAAAAAAAATGGATAAAAAAAAAGTTATTGACGGGATGTCGAGATCACAAATGCTCTGCAAAGTTACTTTCTAATCACAAGTAGATGTATCGGCGTTTCCCGTTGGCTAAAAATTTAACTTGAGGGCGCAGTTTTCATAGCGCAGTCAATAGCGTAACGGTTCACAGGAAGGGTGGACATTGCCCATATCAGCTGATTTCAGACAGTGTACAGTCGCTTGTCGACAATGATCAGTCTCGTCTAACGCCGCAGCAAACGGATACTTCAGTCGCCTTCGCAAAAACGTGATATCCCACATGCTTGGCCCAGCCCGAATGAGTTCGAATAACTTATTCTACCCATATTAATCGAACAAGCCAATATTGATTACGCGCGCCGTATCACGGTAGGTTAACAATCCTTGTGTATTCATCATTCATGTCATAAATTTCAATTATGCCCTGTCATACGAAACCTTCAAACGTGTTCACGAAGCTTTGTTATTTTATTTTTTTGTGGACAAAACAATTGCGATGCTATTCTTTGCTGCGAATCCGTAGCCTAGTTTGGTCATTGGAGTGGCAGGGCTCGTTTTCGCAGCAATGCTAATCTCACTCAGCGTCACCAATGTACGTTTGTATAGATCATATTCATGATATTGCCGTGTACACCAGTAGCGGCGTTCGCCTAGCTTAAAGGTACGGTGTAGCTGGCGACCAGAGAGAGAGAGAAAGAGAGAAAATGATAAAGAGCTAGGTTATAATTAATATGACATTCATTTTTCTCCATTTTTAATAACCTATGTTAATGCTCATATTATCACATAATTTTCAAATTAGAATTTCTCATCAAAGAGACTTAAGAGGCCCACACCCTATTGAAAGGTTCATAAAGTGAAGTTGCTATGGTAGCTAGTTATTAAAAAAACTTCAGTATTCTTGAATGCTAGCACTCAAACGTTGTCTTGATATTTCTTTTTAAATAATGTCTTACCAATATCTTAAGTAAAATTGAAAAATTACTGAAATATGAACCAGTGGTTTTTGGACAAGTATAAATGCTATTTTTTGGTGTGTGTGTGTCCCTTTAATAGTTGTATTGTTTGTATTCTAGCGCCCCAGGCTACTAACTTAGGAGATATGTCACAGGGATACGTTTTTAGAGTGTGTGGTCTGAATTTTGCATCAGCCAGATATCTAGATAGGCATGGTGACAGTAAGAAACATAAATATCAACAAGAGCTTTTGTTGCGTGATAACTATGGCAAAGACGAGGTTGAGCAACCATCTCAGGTAGGTATTGGTTAATATTAATCAATTAATCTAAAGAATCAACAGAAGTAATATTAACCTTCATTTTAATGAGAATCTTTCTGTAGTTTTGGTAAAGCAATGTATTAGTATACAGATACTTTATATCACAAGTGAAAGTGTACAGTATTTATGACCCTTTTAGATTACAAAAAGACTATGTACAAGTACGACAACGTCTGTTGTTACCGAGACTTCATTGACTGCCTCAACAGCTGTTACATCGTCTCATCACTCAATGGTATTTCTTCAGGTATGTTCTTCAATATAAAAATTTAATTTAAATTTTTTATCCACAAAGCAAGGAAGTTTTGTGTCTTGACTCTTCACTTAAATTTTAAATTACGTAGAACAGTAGCTGAAAATTTAATCTTTTTTCTTCCATGTAACTTTTTTGTACTAATCTTGTGAACACAACATGTGCATGTATAGAAAGCAATAATTTGTTGGCATAGAATTTTAGTTTGAATTGAATTGTTGACAATGAAAGTGCATTGTACACATCTGCAGGATTTGTTTATAAGTTGAAAATGCCAGGCATTTCAATTACCCGTGTACCGTTTTGAATTTTGTGTAGACACAAAACAAAGACTTTACTTACTTTGACAAGTATT
>LD349097.1:95405-110445 GCA_001465055.1 Ptychodera flava | reverse complement strand
GATACGGTATCAAAGTCTAAGATATGGCACATGGAGTTGCAATCTTCTGGTTAGACAGGTCAAGCGGTTGTAGTCCGTTTTTTTAAAAGATAAACTGTATTTACATATTTTAGAACCAGTATGATTATGATTCACTTAGAAAAACCATCGCTCCTGGTCGATGCACCAAAAGATGAACACTTGCCTTCAATATTGTGATAGTTCATAAAAGCGTAATTATATGAACTCTTTAATCTGTCCAGGTACGTGATTGATAGTTCATCTCCTACAAGTCTGGTAAACCCTTGCTTTATTCGACTGATTATATCGAGAAGGCATTGTCATGCCATACGTGATTCTCCTGCCTGCCATCTTTGGCTTTGTAATGCATGGCGGATACGTCAACCCAAGCCAGCAGTTTTCCTAGCTGAAAAATACCGCCAAAAAGACTTTGAAACGAAGACATCTTGTAGTTTTTAGTATCTCTTGCCTACTTTTCAGAAACGCTTATAAAAATATTTTTCTTTATACCCGTAGCTTAAACGTTGCATTCTAATGGACCTTTTCCTTCACTTTCTGCGATCTAATATAGCAATGGACGGATCTACGTCACGTGTTTCTGGTTTATTGTATCTTGCATAATGAAGACTTGTTTACATTTTTTGGCTCACATGCAAAATCGCAATAAGTAAGGGATAATGTATGAGCTGTGGGTTGGATGTCGTTGGACAGTTATTGGTATCTCATTTGCATTACCAGTGTTTGTATTACTAATCAGTGTATATAATAAATGAGCGCACTGAAGATGATCAGATATTAGAGAGATCTGCGTATGTGCTTATGTATCTGTTGTCCAGGGTTGTACATTGTAAAGTTCAACTGAGGCCTGTTGCTTTGGTGACAATGTCCAACAGGAAAAATATAAACCTTTTTTTCAGACAGCCCTTCTTTTGGATTACGAATTTTGACAACTGGCCACTGTAACCGATCTTATGGAAATTGATCAAAAGCAAAACGTTCCCTAGAAAGTCCACCATAAAACCAATCAGTCAATCATCAATAGCTGAGACAGTGGCAGATTTTTAGTATGCTAGTAGGCTTATACTTTAAATTTAAAATTCGGGAAACAGAGCTTATGATCGATGAAGTCGGGTAACCGTATCTATGGTGACCATGCCACTGGCAACTTTTCTGTGGTTCATTTTGGCTCAGTTCTAATAAAGAGAATGTTTTTTTGACCTTTTTTAGTCGAGGGAAATATAATAATAATAATTTATTTAATCATAATGTACTTTGGCCACCGGCCTATAGTACAACAATACATCAAGCCATATACATTTGCGTCAGAACAAAGAGGATATCCAAATCTACTTTACAAATCCCCACTACATCACTATAATCTGGACTTAAAAATACATCAACCAAAATACATCGGTCTCTACGTTTGAATGCATAGTAAAGAAATCTTGCAAACTGCACTATGTTGCGATTTTCTACTTGCATCAGTTGAACAAATTTCTGATATGTAGGATTTCTATAAAAATAGAGAGGTAAGTATTTTTTGCGTAAATCATCATAATATGGACAAACTAAAGAAAAATGAAACTCATCTTCGACTGAGCAAAGATTACAAAACACACATAGCCTCTCGTGTCTCGGCACTTGATGTTTGCGATCACATTCAACTCTTAACTGATGTGAAGACGTTCTCAATCTACAAAGAGAAATTTTTAAGTTTCTATCCTCAATAATTGAGAGATATGATTCACACTTGAAATTTATCTTAAAATCAGTATACTTATCCAATTTAGAATATTTCATCATATCAGCCTTCCATGACTGAAAATAAACATCACATATTCTCTGATTTAGAATGTTAGTAAATGCATGCTCATCTTCAACACTTTGGTTTAACCAAACAAAACCAAAACCATATGAAAATAATAATTGCTTTACCTGTAATGCCCAACATTTACGACCGTTTTCAGCTTCTCTAAACTGGCATAGATAACATTGATAAACTAAACGGTTTGTGTCCATTTTTAAAATTTTTAACCAATATTTCATAATACGTATATATCTTATACATAAATAGTTGGGTTCGATGCATTTCCATATAAGCCCAAAGCATATCTGCAAAATTTACGATGGACTTTTTCCACACAATGTGCAATGTGAAACCCCAAATTTCACTCCCGTACACAAGTATAGGCAATATTTTACAATCGAATATTTTCATCACAATGCTCGGATTTACGGACATAAACTTTGCTAACGCTCTCTTTAAGACAAACGTTGCTTTAAAGGCACGTTCTGATATTGTTTTTTGGGCAACACCCCAAAGACCACTACTAGAATACATGACACCAAGGTAACTAAACTTTGAGACAACGTCAAGCTTAACCGTTATAAAACCAATTTTCATATTTTCTTAAAGGACCCGCTTTTCTAAATACCATGACTTTAGTTTTGTCGATGTTAACTTTAAGCTTCCATTTAGATGCATGGCTCGAAAGATTGTTCAAAAGTCTTTGTAATCCAATAGCATTATAACTAAATAAAATTAAATCATCAGCAAACAAGAGATGAAACAATCTCAACAAACCTACATATACTCCCACAAAGGGTTGTTCTAAGTGTTGTTCAAGGTCGTTAATAAATAAAGTAAACAATAAAGGTGATAAAATAGAGCCTTGTTGAACACCACAAGCACATTTAAAAGCTTGTGTAATTCCGTCTAGTGTTCGAACTTTTGATGAAATATTTTTATACATAGATTGTATAACTTTAAACAATTTCCCATGTAAACCATTCTTTATCAATTTATAATACAACATACAATGATTTATGCGATCAAACGCTTTTTACAAAATCAACGAAAACACAATAAAGACGACTTTTCAAACCAAAATATCTATTGACAATGGTGTCCAATATGAACATGTTATCAATCGTACTATAACCTTTGCGAAAACCTGTCTGATATTCACTCAAATGGCAGTTCTTTTGAACCCACTTATTTAAACGGTTATAAATAATAGATGAAAACTTTTTTTCCAATTAAAGAAAGAAGTATGATTCCACGATAATTATTCACGTCATTCCTATCTCCCTTCCAATACATATGTTTGTTTTTAGATTTCTGTTCGCGAGGACCATCCGAGGACCATCCGTGGGGTTGGTTTGTCAATGACAGTATCGAATGCTAACTTGCCAAGGACCACTTCGAGTATTGGATCTATGTGAAACTGATTGAGAACAACTGGCCATAGACTATACTTTGGACTTGAATGTATTCATCTTCGCTAGGTGACAAGGAACCAAATGATGTGAATTCGAATCCGATAGAAAATCTACCAAATTTATCAAATTGGTCATAAGCAAGAGGAAGGACTATGATGAAGAGATAATTAGATTATATGCAATTTTCATGCAATTTTTTCGCAATTTGGCGACGGAATGTAGAGTTAATTAGTTTGTTTTCCATATTTGAAACCTATAAGTTACATCATGTTTGAGGATACACTAAAGGGACACGAAATTGACTCAGCAGCCTTTATGAATATATTATAATCCGAAAGCATATTCAATAAACGTGTGTCGAATCACGACACTTTCCGTATGATGATGCACATATTGGCAATAAACATTAACTTTTACAACAAATTTAAATGACTTGCGAAATTAAACAAGAATTAGAAATGATTTTGAATACATATGTTTGTTTTATTTTATTGGAATATTTTCTAATCTCATCATGCACAATTATTCCTGAAGTAGCCACTATAGGTTGCATTTGTTTCAGCAGGCTTTATTTATTTAAGACTTGATTACATGATGATATTATGTTAATAGAAGAAAATATTTATTCATCGATGTCCGCATGCTGTATGTTGTATCCTGAAGTGAGTTCAATCTGTTCCCCGTCGTTTACAGGCCCCCTCCCCACACACGCACACAAAGAACAGATAGGGACAGATGATTTTTGTGCAGTATTAGATTTTTATTCCGAGTAACATATGGGTAATAATTTATCAGTCACAAAATTACATTGAGTCTTTTTTATATTGACGTTGCATACCGTTCCTTCATATTTCAAGGTTGTCCCCATAAGAGTGATTCAGATATGCCCCAGAGAACAGCAAATGGAAATACTTCATTACATTTTGCGCTCTCATTACGTTTTGATACCAAGCTTTCTCTTGTTGTTCCGCTTTCTTTTAAACATGATGAAATTGTTATCTTTCTCGTATACCGTTTCCGAGAACTATTTATCTTTCTCGAATATCATTTCCGAGAACTATTTCTGCTGCCGCTTGTTGCTTGTTTTATTTTTAGAGCTCTCATTCCATATAGTTTTGAAAATTTCAAATATTTATCTTTTCTTTCTGTCAGATGTTGATATACTTTAGGTGATAAAAGGACGTCATACACTGAACAAAACCAATTATGCCTCCCGCAGTGGAAGGGCCACACGATGGTAAACGTCGCATATATGCTATAGATTGAATTCAGACTCGAGAAATCATCATTGAAGTTTGACAGCGACCAACGACATTGTACGACTAGTCTTAATCAAAATTGAAGTTCCAGAATTTGGCATTTACATAATATTGTCCCAAACGATCTAAATTCGATACTTTTCAGTCAATTTAATGGTGTGACGGCCATGTTAAATCAATACGTCTTTCACGTAATCTTTGCCAAGCATTACGTAATTTATGTAAGCAATAAAGCACACCCGGCGATGGTATACCATAAGATTTTGACCAGTGCAGGACATATATGCACGAGCGATAGCGAGTGCATATATGAAGTGAACTGGTCAAAATCGAGTGGTATACCGTCGCTTGATGTTATTTACTGCTATTATATCATAACAGTATATTGAAATTCTGGCTTGGAATGTCATAAACGGATTTTTGCTCAAGCTGAGAGCTGGCGCGTATGCCAGCCGCGGTATATCGCCAATATACAACGGTTATTTTCGCATCTCGACCAATCAGATCGCTGTATTTGCGCCATCAATATACTGGTATGATATAATAAGGCATAAATCACTCTGCGGTGCGTTCCCACGACGAAAGCAATGTTAATCTCTCTTATTTCAAAACGCGTTTATAGATTCATTTTCTTCGTATTTCAGGAGTTTTTGGCGCCATGATAATTGATTTTGTTACACAAATAACATACTAATCATAGGGCAACCATAATAATGCAAAAGCTCATTAATGAAAGAAGAGTGGACATTTTTATCCAATTCAAATAAGGAAATTTTAAGTATGGGAATATACATCAAATCAGGTCCAATAATCGTTATCATTCAAGGTAACTAAGAAAGTTACCAGGTCCAAGGAACACATTAAGAATGACAAAGGCAGTGGGGTCATCTTGAACCACAAAATAGTGATGGTACCAGGTAATAAGCAATTGATAACATAATTAATTTCTCGAGTCATTTTGAAAACAAAATTAACAGCAAAAGCCAGCCTACGACTTTTCACTCAACCTCATTTTTAGTTCTACTGTTGCTGTAAAATATCCTGTTAATAAATGTATACAGTTACATAATACATACAAAATACGTAAAAATAACCCATTTTAGTTATAGGATGATCGATCCACTTAATACAGTATCAGAAGAACACAATTTTGCGGAGATCACTGAAGATATGTGCTTTTTAAATTGTTATCCATGTGCCCTAAAATTTAAGGTAAACTTAATTTATTAACATTGTATTTCACCTGAATTTTGTATATACTTGGTTATTCTTTCATCAAGTATAATGATACAAAAAACATAAACATAACCATTTTTAATTAAGCTCTCCTGAAGTACCCCTACAATATACAAACTATATAACGTTTAGCTTTTGTGATGATTTTGTCAAAATAAGTATAAACACTTCTCAGCTAATAATGTCATTTGCTGATTCATTCATGCATTTTGCGCTGACTAAATATATTAATCTTAATTTCATAGCGCTTTGTAATGAAATAGTCTCAACGCCGTTTACACTAAAAATTTACAAATAGGAGGAGGAAACGTAAACTTTTTATAAAGCACATAGAAAAAAACCACAGGAAAAAAAGAAGGAGGCATTATTCAACAGTCCGGTGTATTTTCGCCTATTTTTGTGTCCATAAACGTTGATTTTACTTTTGAACTATCGACGACTCCCCTCAAAAGTCAAGATGAAGGTCACATAAATCCCAGGCCAAACATTTAATTGAGCTGCTTAAATTACGCACTTTGAAATAAAGCTAAGCAGGCAGTAATCGAAAGTAATTTGTTCAAGAAAAAAACAGGCGTATGTCAATTTGCGCCGATCACTCATTTCAGGTAAATCGTAATCGAATATGAAATGGTGTAAAACACACTAAAGAACAAATAAAGTCGTTTAGGACTACAGTGCAAACTAATAAGACAAATATTTCAGAGGTATGTAAGTAGTACATGTTTTTATGTTAATACAAATATTTTGAATAAACATCTTTGTAACATTGATTGTTTTCTAAGAAATATCTCTCATAGGCTCTAACAACGAACTACAGAATATAATATCATTAATTTGTTATGTTTTCTTAGCTGGTTAAGAAGAAGTGACGGCACTAAAAATTAACATGACAAGGGTCACCGTGTCTTGTACCACTGCCATCAATTTTGACTTTTTAAGCATACGACATTAGTGGAGTACTTTATTTTTTTTCAGCTGTAGTTATTGTTATTGTTGTTGTTGTGGTTGTCGTCGTCGTTCTTTTATTATGAAGAGTTGATGCCTGCCTTCAGCCGAAGAAATCTGTCCATCCAAGAAGAAAAAATGTTCTTATAATATATTCAAAGACTTGTATAGTCAATATTTTTTCTTATATCACTACTACTTTTGTTAACCGATTTAATATTTTAGGAGATTAGCACATTATTAAAATACAATATTTGAACTGTCATTATGTTCAGTACTATACGAATCAATCAAATACCTATTTTAAAAATATGTATTTAAATTCTAAAATCAGTAACACATGATATCCGGTAGCAAACTTATCATGAGTATCAATATTGAATTCCATGCAAGTGAACGAGCGAATCCAGATATATGATGTTTCATTCATGTCAGTCAAGTTGCAGTGTCTCATTCTTTGACATGTTGTTCTTCATCGATTTTAATGGCTGTCCTGTTGATAAAATATAAATGAAACAATATATATATATATATATATATATATAACGCTCTGCTTAGTATCAAGTATATATATATATATATATATATATATATATATATATATATATATATATATATATATAATATTATACAAGTGATAATTGTCTAAAAAGACAAAGCAAAGTAGGTTTCACATTAATTTGGCCAGTAGTGAGAAGGGCATTTAGCTGTTTTAGATGGTCAAGATGTCAATCGAAAACTGGAAAGCAGTTTTGCAATGAGAATGATGAGATGCTCGTCAGCTTTCAGAAGACAAGCAGAGATCCCGCGGATGTGCAACAGGGTCTTACACCTCTGAAAATGACAAACTGGCTTGAATTATGTAAGCCAGTCGTCATGAACGAGTCATTAACTATGTTCTCAATTTCTGTGTATTATGAACGAGTGGATTGGAACACGATTGGAACTGATTTTGGATACTTGGATCTTTATAATTTTTAAATTTCCCAAAAATATTGGGTATCCTGTAGCTGACTTTTGCAATATTACAAATAACTCATAAAACCAAGTGCATTGCTTAAAGGGAAAGCATATGCGCTTACATTTGCAGCATTAACCCACATTAGTTCACTATCAATTTATCCAAAATTAATTCGAATCGTGTTTTGGGCACACATTCGGATGCCCTTTATTCCTGTGTGAAGGAGAAAAATATGTTCTTCATTGATAATGAGAAGACATGCTGAATGTTGTGCAATATTTGCTAGAATGTAATAAATATTTAGAGGTAGACGAAGTTTGGTCGATATTGCATCCTATTCGAGAGATGTGTCCGTATGTTGACAATTTGCGCAGCAAAGAGTAAATATGCGGACACATCACTCAAATTCGCCGCGATATCAACCAAACTCCTTGTAATAACCCATTTATCATACATGCATACTGTGATTGTGACTTTTTTCCCGCGGACGAGATCGATAGAAGTCGACCTTGCTTGCTCCTTGCTGTACTCATAGAACGTTGGTTGCTGAGTAGTGATGGCAACCGTATCACTTGCTGATATTATTGCACTGTTTTGCCATTCCTCTTCAATGACGGGCTGCTCTTCACTTTCAGAGCGAAGTAATTGAACATCAATATATTGAAACAGGTTTCACACTATTAAAGGCGGCGATGTTTAAGTTTAATACGACCTCAGATGTAAAATACTGGCTGAAGTGAGTAAGGTATGTACTAAGTTTTCGTATCGTGAAAAACTAACCTAAGCCCTTCGCAGAAGTTCTGTGGCCCATCACCAATTGGGTAAAAATAGAACTCGTGCCAGCACCACCCAACTGTCCAAGACAGTGATCGCCGTGGCTGGCCGTGCAGCGCATGGAGCGGGCAGCTCTACTGTATCTATCTTGTGTATATACAGCACTCGTACTAGTCAGTTTATCTCTAAGAATTATTCACGTCCTTAAGACGACCGATTGCAACATTTATCTTCTTAGAGGAATTTGTGAGAGAATCAAGGAAAACTTGGTTGAGTACGTAACTCCGTAATCGTTTAATGTAATGCACATTTTGTTGCAATATTAATGTACAAAAATTAATTTCAAAGAATTTATATGTTTACATCATCTGGTCGTACATTATAGTTACTGGCTTGTCTCAATATAACTAATCTTTTTTTAACGACCTATATGAAAATTTGACTTTCCTCAGTGGAGCACCTTATGCTTTGTATCAGAAACGTAAATGGAACAGGATCAGGACCTTGTTTTGTCACTCTGTGTTCAGTTTATTATGTATGAGTCGTAAACCATGGTGTTTGCGCCTTCTCTGTTGTGTCTTATCAATGGTCTAGTCGGATTTTCATTGCTAATTTATGCCTATACTCAATATAATTCACCACCAGCAAAATACTTGTTGTATAGCAGTTATGTCAAGATGCAGTCCACCAGGACCATCATCTGCAGCAGTGTAGACATGTTAGGAAGCATTCGCTTTTTTGCGGGGAGGGGGAGGGTCGGTGGAAATCAGGGGGGGGGTGACTTTTACGAAACCGCTTTTAGGGGGGACAAATTTACAATCAATGATTGGAAGGGGGTCAAATTTTACAGAGGTTTGCATGGAGTTTTGGAAAAAGAATTGACTTTGGAATTTCACTGAAATGTTGCTTGGTCCTCCATACATAATCTATGAGTAGTCTATAAGAAGCAAAGAATAACGTCTTTTAAATACACAACTAGCTAAATCTGTGTATTTGTAGACCCTTGATTATTGATATTAATACACTTGATCAGACTAGGGTAGTTACCTGTGTATGAATAAGCAAGAAATTTGATTTTGGAATTTGACCGAAATGTTGATTCACTATCTTGTCGATGAGGTAGCTATGAATAATTTGTTTTCCAATACAAAACTAGCTAAATCTGTGTATTTATGTACGCTTGATTATTGATATTAACGTACTTGATCAGACAAGGGTGGTAACAAGTGGATGTTTGTGCAAAAAATTAGATTTTGGAATTTCACCGAGTTGTTGATTTACTATACATGTAGGTCTATGAAGAAACTATGAATATATTTTTCCAATGCAAAACTAGGTAAATCTATGTATTTATGTACTCTTGATTATGTAATGTAATAAGGGCAAGTGGCTTCACACATCAGCCATCTCGTCTTGTATGTGCTTTGGTGTGTTTAGTGTCTGAGTTGTGTTTTCGCTGTTAGTGTGAAGATTAACAAACGAGTCGTTAGTTTTAAAATAAGCCATGGCGAATGTAATAAAGGGAAAGTGGCTTCACACATCAGCCATCAGCCATTACAGTGTACTTGATTAAACTAGGGCGATTACAAGTTCATATGTGTGCAAGAAATTTGATTTTGGAATTTTACCAAAAATGTTGATTCTCTATACATTCTGGTATGTGAGGAAACTTTGAATATTTTTTACAATACAAAACTAGCTATTAAAATCTGTGCTTTAAAAAGGTTTGACAATTGATATAAATGTAAGTGACGAGAATATTATATTTGAAAGAGTAGATCTGAATAACCAATATGATATTGGCATTTCACCCAGTGATTATTTGTAAAGTTCAATAAGGATTCTTTAAAAGTTCAAAGGTCAAACGGGAAATTATTGATACGGACTGTGACATCTCATAGGGTCGCCAGACCCTATGAGCATGAAAATTGGGGTGGGTAACTCTTTCTTGCAAACACTTTGAAGGGCCAAATTTTTCAGCCCAGGGCCATAGGGTGCGAAGGGTTAAAGAAGCAAATCTGATGGCGATTCATGACTTTGGGGGGGGGGTCAAATTTTAGAAATTTGATTTGAGGAGGAGGGTCGCTTTTTAAATTTCATTTGTTGCTCAAGTTCCATTGACCCGCCCCCCTCCCCTAAAAAACGAATGCCCCCTTAAGACCCTATGGGCCAGACTGTGAATGATTAAAGGTGTTGAGATGCTGGCCGTCATGCATACAAATTTCAGATGCGTCCGTTAGTCTTTTTAAGAACACTGTGATTGTACTGAAATACAGTGCCAAAAACTGAAAGAAAGTATATATAACATTACAATTTTCACTGTAATATTTTAAATGACATTTTGGAATGAAAAAATTGTGTTTGCTCAGCTTTTCTATGTATGCAGTATATGAACTTAAAAACGTATACGCGTAGCTGTAAGTAGTTCTGGTTGCACTGAAAATATGATTCATATTTCAACATGTTAAAATAATTTTTACGGTAGTATCCTATAAACAGGAGAATGTACATACAGGCATAGCATGTATGATAAAATTGGGCGGCTATCGGCACTTCTGGCTTCATCAGCACACGGCTGCAGCACTGCATGCTGTACAACTCTTGGTACGATGTTACAAAAGAGAACAACACCATCACCTATCGCATTTAAACTCGGAAAGAGAAAAAGATTAAAACTGCAAATTAAAACTACAACATCGACACCCTAAGCAAAGGGCAATGGCTGCCAGACAAGATCATCTTCGGAAAGATATAGCCAACAGGCAAAGTGTACTGAAATCTGGCCAAATAATGGAAGATCGACTTTAACATCGACATGAGCTTTGCACTGCAAGTTGGTTTCAAAAAGATGATTTTGGACAAAAGCAGAGAGAGCCACAGGAGGGAGGACTTTGTCAATGTCGAAGAGTACGTGGTCCCCTGCGATACAGTATATAAGGCGAACAATTATGCAGCAAGGCTGACCTCCACTGCAGGGCTATGGGAAGAAACCAGCACCTTTCTAAAAGATTATCGGAAAATTGTCCCCGAAGGACACCAAAGAGATCAGTGAAAAAGTGGTCTATGATATTAGCAACCCCCTCACAATGCCACTCAAGCAGGGTACAATCTAAGCAGTATCAAGCTAGGGATTACAGATCAGGATTCAATGATTTCCCTTGCACCTTGTGTCTATAATTGTTAATAGACATCAAATCAGGTCCAATAATCATTATCATTCAAGGTAACTATGAAATTTACCAGGTCCAAGGAATATATCGAAAATGACAAAGGTCATCTTGAACCACGAAATAGTGGTGGTACCAGGTGTCAGGAATGGGTAAGCGTACTCTGCCAGCTAGCTGAAGCATGGCCTAGCTAAAGCCTGGCCTAAAGCCTGGCCTAGAGCCATGCAGAGGCAGCACTTGAGGCCAAGCAGTGCCAAAGCGAGATCTCTTATGACCAAATGGAGAGGGTTCTGCTGTATCAAAAAAGGAAGCCGCTGCAAGCATGGATCTTCAGCCCAAAATGATCTTGTAAGGATTCCTCAGCGAGAAGACTGGCTTTCCGAGTTCCTTCTTTTTCAGCCAGCAGAGCAGTCGCTTCACTTCTTTTTTGTCCAGCTCAATCCCGTATTTCTGATGAAAGTCTCATTTTCTGTGTTGCTTGGAGTGTAGAAAAGCATCGCAATCTTTTCTGAAAACACATTGCTAGCTGGTGTATTTCAGTGTCAGGATCCACACACTGAGAATGCTGTGCTGGGCGCTGAACCCCAAGTTGATTAGTTCATCGCTCTGCTTCTTCACGTCTTTTGACATGGCAAAGTAATCTAAGACAATCAGCATCTGTGTTCTTGTGTATACTTTGTGTGCAGTATTTAGCCACTCATTCAGACCTGTGCAGAAGTCCAGGAGGGTTACGATGTCATCGTCTGTGAAAAGGAAACTCTTGTCGTAGGCTTTGTTTTTCAAATAAGTAGGGTACAAGAAAACGATGTACTCAAACTTCTGACAATAGGGCCGTGAGCAGGCTCATCAGGTACTCTGTCTTGCTGCAATAGTTGAGCCCTGTTATAATCATATTGAAGGGCGGCTAAACCAACAAACAAACGTCCATCCATCTTCTGTCTGCAACAAGCTGCGCAGGTCTTTACTTATAAAATGATACAGCTGAGATGGTTTTGTTTCAATGAAACCTGCTGGTCGGCCTGCACATAGACTTTCACAAGCAGCCATACCTTTGTTTTTTCAACAGATTTCCAGCTGCACCCAATCCTTCATGTTCATCACTTTCAGACCGTTGCCATGGAACATTTCATGCATGAAGTTTCTCTAGTCCATGAACAGGCAGAACTTGGGGTTCTTATGGAAATTGATCTCACAAAGAAATAGGTCCTGGTATTCAACACCTTCTGCAAAGTATCAGGGGCCTCTCTCCAGAAATGCCTGGGGTGGGGTTGGGGATTTGCTGGGCATAAACTTCGGTCACAGTCCCTTCGATTGTCAAAATAACGCTATCAAGGTCTGGATACATGTTCGTCTCGCTGACTTGCCAGGCTTAGGCCTGCGCCTTTGTGGACAGGATGAACAACCCTTTCATACTTCGGCGACGGACCTCGACATTCTCATTAATGATAAAGTTGCTTTCTGGGAAAGAAATCATGCAAAAATGGTGGACATGCTTGTACAAGAAGCTCTTGCCACTGTTAGAGTAGCCAGTAGTGACGTTTTGGGCCAAGCTTTTGTATTTGATCATTTCGTACTACATATGAAAATTTATGCATCAGTGAGTATCCTTAATCAGTGGCGTCCTCAGAGACTATCTGTTGCGCGGCTGGTGCCACGGTGATTTCCCAATCAAAATGGTTACATTGTGCACCATGCTGTTGTTTACATGGCCTTTAATCTCCAAGTCAAACACCAGGTCGAAAGAATTGTGTATGAGCACGTCACAGGATTCCAATTTCAGGGCACTTGGTTACAGTGCCTCATGCAGCCGCACTTGGCTTGGATTATGAGTTACCTTATGATGAGTCCTCGATGCTTTTGTTCCTTGCAGAATCTTGTTGCTATAAGCGGGGGTCAGAGATACGTTGTATGGCATTTCTATATGATCTTTATGATGAAATGGCAGACGAAAATGTTGAATTATCAGGACTTTGGAGGGGTTGTATGACTATGATTTAAATGAAACATGGGAGTAAGTGACTGCTTTTAGAGGGACTGCCAACACTGAAGCTATTCCTGTAGTAGACAGATTGACACAACAGTGAGTAGATCTCAAACAACAGGATGTCGATGCTTATGTCCGCTTCAAGAGCATCAACCCAGCAGGTGTAGAACTCTTGAGAATCAATGCAAGGGTTAGAAATGGAGAGCTGTACTTCAAGAACTTGAAGCGGACATATGGCCTAGGAAGGGAACAATACACAGAATCAACATTAAAGAGAGAAAGGGGTGCAACTGAATGTATCAAGGATGTTCTTGGAGAGACCAAAATGGGGGAGGCCCAAGCTGGCGACGATGATTTGAGTTCTTAGCCATTACCCGCTTCCCTCAAGGTAACTCTTCAATCTGGAAATAGAAACCAATAGACTCACCCCTGATGATGTTGGTCGGTTGTGAGATCACCTGACCAAGCTCAGAGAAGACACAAGCAACAATACAGAAAACATACCGGCAATCGAGGAGAGGATTGCTGAATGGAATGACCTCAACCTCGAAGCTGTAGTTTAAAAAAGGCCAGCTAGCCCTTGCAAGTAAAACTCTGAGGGAGCTTTATGCCGGGAGAGAAAAGTATTTTAAGCCAAGGCCCCATGGTCATCCCCCTGAGTTGACGCCTGAGCTCAAAGTCCAACTAGAGAAAATCAATGACCGCACCGAGCGGCTTCATGGCAAGAGTTCAGAAAGAATTGCTCAAACTAGACCACTGAAAGAAGATTTTTAAGGATCCAGATCTGAAGCTAAAAACGAAACTGACAAAGCTGTTAAAACGGAAAGGACTCACCGTAGGAACAGTGCTAACTGCCACTAGCAATTTCAACAATTGCTCTTGCTATATGAAAAGTCGGTGGTCCGCGAGGTTTGAAAGGTGCTAGTCCGAGTGATGGTCCCTTGGGAAAAGCATGTGATGTGGTGAAAGGAGTGGTCAAACAGCTGGTCCAGAGGCTGAAGGGACTGGCTGAAGAAATTGCTGCAGCTATCCCAGAATTGATTGGTACCATTGTCAGTTTCATACTGAAAACAACTGGCACCAGATGGGCGAACACTTGTTGATTTTCAGAACAACGCTTTTATTCTGAATAGTGAATAGGCTGACAGTGTAGGATGATGATGTTTAGTGGGAAGAATATCACAAAGTTTCTTTAACCCTTTTCCTGCCAAGTCGGTGAAAATCCGCTTGAAATTCGGTGTAGCTAGAAGCTGAGCAGCCACGGCCGTTATTCTCCTAAGGCGGTGGAAATCGGGCTACTTTTTGGTACCCCCTTTCCTGCCTAGTCGACGGAACTACGTGTAGCAAACCCTTGCTCACGCTAGGGGTCGTTCGAGGACAGGTTTAGGGCGAGGAACGGCGTTTGCTCTCGAAATGGGTTCACAGGGAGTCCAAGGACAGGGAAAGGTGCAGAAGCTACCCAGCCAGTCCCCTACCCCGTTGGGGGACTGGT
>LD349097.1:76194-91815 GCA_001465055.1 Ptychodera flava | reverse complement strand
CCGAAAATGTGGTATTTTCCCGCCAAATGCCTGGCAGGAAAGCGTGCAGGAGAGCCTATCTTCTGTAGACACGGAAAAGGGGGCCGGTTTTGACCGACTTGGCAGGTTAGGGTTAGGGTTAGGGTTAGGTCAAAGAGAAGTATTTGGTTTCTGATCTAGTATTAGTCCAGTCAATCTGCGAGATTTTGGCACCTAACCCACCACAAATTGCAACAGTTTTGTTTTCTTCAGAATGCATTTTTATGAGGTTACCAGAACAACATATTAAAAGTTTACTCGAATCCACCTTGGGGAAATATGTCTAATTTGCATAAATCAAATATGGCTGCCAGCCATCTGACAAAATAACATAATTGGCAATATATCACATGTTAAACAAGCTATTTCAGTGATTTCACAGTCTGACACTATTTATTTGGCTCGAGGAATCATTTTGGAGGTAAAATGTTTCATATAGGCACTTCATTAATTTGAATATTTCCAATATGGTGGCCAACATTCCTACAAAAGACATTTTTGGTCATATGCCACGTATTAAACAAGCAATTTCAGTGATTTTAAAGTTAAAAGTATATATGTTAAGCATCGACAAATGATTTTTGAGATGCAATGATTTGCATAGTTTCTAATTTGCATAAATCCAATATGGCGGCCAACATACCTACAAAGACATGTTCTGTCATATACTACGAATTAACCCTTTGGGCGCCAAAGTCTATTTTTGTCAACTTTATAAAATGTACCACAGTCAGTTTTTCTGCTTTTTGCCAAAATTTGATAAAAAATGTAGCTGATGAAAAGTGATATCCATTTGGTCCAAAATTATGAGAACAAGTCATCATTGATGACACAGTCCCCGCTTGTCCATTTTGTTATAATCGTTGGTGTCTAGGTAGCTGTGGTCTAGGTAGCTGTGGAATGACATTGATGCAACGGGTGCATCAGGCCTGTGACTTACATAATAAAGTAATCTGAGGAACGTTCAATAAAATTGACCCATCTCTGCCGGTAATGACCACTGAAGGAACTTTTGATTACATCACACATAACGATGCCCTCACTGCCTCTAGTGTCATGATCGCACATACTATACACATGGTTTAGTGGAATTTTAGAAATGGTATGGGATCGGGTATGTTGTTGTATTCAGCCATTTCGGATCATATAATGAAACAAATTAATGTGCACAAGAATGCAGCCATATCACGTTTAAACAGAAGCAGTCCATCGAAGGACAGTGACCTATGTTTATATTTCAAAGACATAAAAAAATCACACCAAAATTGAAATCAAATGGCTGTCTATTGACCATATGGATCATAGCACAGAATTAGTAGGCATATGTATGCCATAGTACTTTATCTTTGTACCAAGTCTCAACAACATTGGATAAGGAATATTTGCATGAAGATATGAAGATATCCAAAAGTGACCATCTGGCAGCGATATTGGGAAAAAAATGACAATCCGGCAGCCATATGCATATTGGAACATGTCACGAAGTACATTGACATGTATATGTATGCCATAGTGCATGATCTGTGTGCCAAGTTTGGACAAAGTCGGTGTAATGACCTTTGAATTAAGCTTCAAAGACATTCAAAATTCCAACAAAATGACAGTTCTGCAGCCATATTGGCTCCTATCGCAAGGTTGATTGATACATGCATATGTATGCCATAGTGCTTTGCCTTTGTGCCATGTTTGAACAAAATCGGTTCACGGATGTTTGAGTTAATGGTTCAAAGACACGAAAAATTGAAAACAAAATGGCCGTCTCACGCCCATATTGGATCGTATCGCAAAATAATTTGATATGCATATGTACGCCAGAGTGTTATGCCTTTGTGCCAAGTTTGAACAGAATCTGTTCAAGGATGTCTGAGTTATGGTTCAAAGACATGAAAAATCGCAAACAAAATGGCCTCATGCCCATATTCGATCGTATCGCAATATAATTCAATATGCATATGTAGGCCATAGTGTTATGCCTTTGTGCCAAGTTGTGACAGAATCGGTTCAAGTATGTTTGAGTTATGGTTCAAAGACACGAAAAATTGCAAACAAAATGGCCGTCTCACGCCCATATTGGATCGTATCGCAAAATAATTTGATATGCATATGTACGCCAGAGTGTAATGCCTTTGTGCTAAGTTTGAACAGAATCTGTTCAAGGATGTCTGAGTTATGGTTCAAAGACATGAAAAATCGCAAACAAAATGGCCTCACGCCCATATTCGATCGTATCGCAATATAATTCAATATGCATATGTAGGCACTAGTGTTATGCCTTTGTGCAAAGTTTGAACAGAATCGGTTCAAGGATGTTTGAGTTATGGTTCAAAGACACGAAAAATCACAAAAATATGGCCACCTTGTGGCCATATTGGATCGTATCGCAAAATAAATCGATGTGCATCTGTATGTCATAGTGCTATGCCTTTGTGCCAAGTTTGAACAGAATCGGTTCAAGGATGTTTGAGTTATGGTTCAAAGACATGAAAAATCGCAAACAAAATGGCCGCCTCACGCCCATATTGGATCGTATCGCAATATAATTCTACATGCATATGTAGGCCATAGTGTTATGCCTTTGTGCAAAGTTTGAACAGAATCGGTTCAAGGAACTTTGAGTTATGGTTCAAAGACATGAAAA
The DNA here is from genome assembly GCA_001465055.1 of Ptychodera flava. NCBI lineage: Eukaryota > Metazoa > Hemichordata > Enteropneusta > Ptychoderidae > Ptychodera > Ptychodera flava. Next base: position 89,159 of record LD349097.1, on the reverse strand, counting down.
ATCGCAAAAATGTGGCCACATTGCGGCCATATTGAATCGTATCGCAAAATAAATCGATGTGCATCTGTAGGTCATAGTACTATGCCTTTGTGCCAAGTTTGAACAAATTGGTTCAGCAGTGTCTGAGGAACGGCTGAGGACGAACGCACGGACGGACGGGACTCAATCTATAAATCCCCGCCAGACTTCGTCCGCGGGGACTAAAAACAAACAGAAAAGTTAACAGAAATTTGTGAAATATTGCATTAAAATTTTGGTGTAAGAAATTACAGCAGTCAAAGAGTTAAACAAGCTATTTCTGTGAATTCAAAGTTAAAAGAATAGTTCTTTGGCATGGACAAATTATTTTAGAGGTGCAATGATTTGCGGTGGCACTTCGTTAATTTGCATAAATCGAACAGGGCGGCCAATATACCTACTAACAGACATTTTCTGTCGTAAATCATGTATTGAACAATCTATTTCAGCCATTTTGAAGTTTAAATATATTTCTTGAGCATGGAGAAACACCTTTTGTGGTTCAATATTTTTAAAAGACCCTTTGATAATTTTCAGAAATTAAATATGGTTGCAAAAATTAATGCCCAAATAGCTTCAATTATAAATAAGGTTCTGGTAGAGTTTTTAGCAATAGGAATATCAAGAAAAAACTGTTGAGAGGACACTGCACCCAACGCAGCGTATTTTGCTCAAAATAATTTTTTTGCAAATATTCCTCAAATTTAGACTAATTTGTTTACCAAAGATTAAAAATGGGTCAGGTTCACCTTTTAGCCGGGGAAGCAGTCGTAAGTTGCATGATATAGAATGGTTAATGTATGCAAATGTACGAAAATCACCCAATTTTCTGCCTCCCTTTTATCCGAATATAACTCTAGTCTGGTTAGGTGAAAGTGTCTGAAATTTTCACATTCTGTTTTTAATATGCTATATAATAAAACAACAATTGTATTTTGCAATAAATATATTTTGAATTAGAGGCATTTTTATTTTCCTAACCATGATTTTAAGCACTTTTTTGAGTGTCAGTCTTTCAGCCCATGCCATTTTAGAACGAGGACATACTCTTGTTTCAAGTGAAATGTTACTTTTCACAAAATAGTTTCTACGGTTTTCCTCGTCATCTTAGATGAGAAAATTTTCTTTTGAAAAAAGTGTGTTGGCAAAGTGCAGCTCCATCTTAAGTCCTTCAACATTTAAATTTAAAAATGTGAATTTACTTACAATGCTTACACATTTACTTACAATACCAATCCATTTACGAATAAAAGTTTATTTTGATAGGTGTCTGTGATATTTGAATTCGTTGAATTACTCTATAAACATATTCTATTTTGAAAAGAATGTTAGAGCAAATTTGGTAGACTTACATATATGACTTCCGTACAGATTAAAATACGTATATGTTGATGTGCGTTTACCATTGAGATGTAAGAAAGTCATGCAATTTTAATCATCTTGTGATTTTTAAATGATTGGTAGTCATCTTATAATAATCTCTTCCTTAATATAACATTGGATCCATCTGTGTACGGCATTATTTATGATTTTATAGGTGTTTTATACTTTACAGTGTTAAAACATGTAATCTTTAATGTTTACTGTTTTTTAAAAAGTCGTGTACAAAATCTTTAGTTTATGAACTAACTCCTTCCTTATGGACGAGTGCATCTTTGATACATCCCCCTAGATGATTGGCAAGAAGTCATCACATATAACAACAAAAATACAATAAACACAACAAATATAATAAAAACGCAGAAAAATAAAATAATGTGATAAAAAATAACACATGCCACTATACAGACAAATTAAAACTTAGCGCTGTTGCAAACAATGTCAGACTCTTGAAAACTTGATCAATACACAAACTCACAAATATTGAAAATTGCATGCTTAGCAAAGGCTTAACATTATTCAAACAACTCATTAGCCCAACAGAATCCAACTGTTACACGATACAAACATGAACATCTGGAAAAATAAAACTTGGAAAATGGCTCAAGATGTAGTTGTTTGTGTGTGTAATAGTTGGATTCTGTGTTTGGATTAATTGTAAGCCTTTGGTAAAGCATGCAGTTTTCAGATTTTTTTTTAGTTTGTGTGTCCATAAAGCTTTTATGAATGTAAAATTTTTTGCAATAGTGCTAAGTTTCAATTTGTGTGTGTTATGGCATTTTTTATTTGGTCATATCTTTTTTCTGTTTTTTAGCTTTGTTGTGTTTATTGTATGTTTGCTGTTATGTGTGATGACTTCTTGCCTGTCATCTAGGGGATCTTATAAATATGCACTCATCCATGAGAAGGCGGTTCAGTCTAAATTAAAAACTGAAGATTTTGAACACGTCTTTTTTTAACAGTAAACATTACAGATTACATGTTTTGACACTGTACAGCGTTAAACATCCTTACAAATTACGAAAATGTCGTACACAGATGAATCAAATGTTGTATTCAGAAAGACAATATATTATTCAGAAGACCCACAATCATTAACAGTCGTCATATACAGAAAAATCTAAATTTTAAAAATGAGTGTCCAAGGACATCTAGTTTCTTCTTGATAGTTTCCTAGCCCTAAAAACTATACCAAACCCTTATTTATATTAGAAGCTATTGAACCATGGGGCATTAATATGGCAGCCATTTGTAATTTATGCAAATTATCAAAGGGCCTTTGTAAAATTTGAGCCACTAAAAGTATTTCTTCATACCAAAGAAAAATATTTAAACTTTGAAATCACTGAAATACTTGTTTGATGCCTTGTATATGACCGACAATGTCCTTTGTAGGAAATGGAATTATATTATACAGGAAATGGCTGTGCATAATTAATGATATACAGGAAATGGCTGGTAATGTAACATTTTGGAAAAAAAATTATTCCCATTCTTAAACCTGTATACAAAAAATCAAACCTTTATCTTTATTTGCAAGCCTATAATTAGACATGTGCATATTTCACTGCGGCCCAGCATGTCTTTGTCCGATGTTTCATAGAGCGCGTATACCTATATCGGGGTCATGGCTGAGGTCATTTACTCTAGGTGCAGTAAATCAATATAGCAGCACCCACGTCAATCATCGCTACAGCTGTCAAGCAATTTCAGGTGTGACCTGCATGGCTTTTTTGATGAACTAGATGCCAATGTTGACCCTGAAATCCAGAGACACGATAAAGTAACAGCTGACAAGGTAGATACAGATAGAGGTGTACCCAATATTTGAGCGTGAGATGAGACATTGACGATCAACAGTGACCAAGAAATTGAAACCCTCTTGTTCAATGCGAAATCCATGGAAGGGAAGCTTCAGCAGAAATATCCCCGCAAAAGTATTTGAGCTCATTCGGCTCTATTCAACTCGCAGTTCAACGGGCATTGAAGAGTCTAAAACACAGTGTACAGTAACTCTGAAATTTACCCTACTGAACAAAGTCAACTATGTCCTTGGCTGAGATGCCCGCTACGAAAATCAGCAGCTCTTACTGAGGTCAGTGAATGTTCAACGCATGGAAGTTATCAGTACCGATGACAAGCTCATGATTTTGCATTATAGGAAGACGACAGAAACAGCAAGGATCAACTTTCCCTATGGCTACTGGAACAAATATTGGGTTTCTCAACATGTTTTGATTGGGAATCGTCATTGAGAACTTTTGAACTGCTGAGGTTTAACGATCTTGTTCAATTTCTGAAATTATTTCAGAGCAGTTTGTGATTTTTAAAAATTTTGTTTGAAAGTTTAATGTGACTTGCAGTAAATTACAGTCCATGTTCCTCATATTTAATCGCTGTTTCAGAATTAAAGGCATCCTGAATATTAACGAGATATCATATCAATAAAAACACTATACCACATGCTTTTATTTCTTTAGCATTTTATAGGTCAAACATGTATGCGATTATCACCTTTTTGAAAACTGTTGCAGTTAACTTTTGCAATCATATGAAGAATAATTTTTTAATACTAAATTTTATAAATTCAGATTTTACAATTACATTAAAATACAGTCAAAATATTAAATTTTGTTACTTCAAAAACCTTTGGAAAGGCTCAGCAGTGATTGCGAAACTAAATTGTGCTCCCCCTTAATTCTAAACAAATTGAAATTTCTTTGATATATGTATCAAAGTACAAAAGATAATTCTCAGAGAAAAACTGAAATCTTACACTTGACTGTTACAGATATTTGAAAATTTCATTCTCTCAGCTGTTAATGATTCTCTGGTAATTCTACAAAATTTAACTATTAGCTTATAACTTGTATGGCTAAAACATCAACATCTTTGTTTACCTATATATCCATTCAAATTTACGCTGTGAAGGCATGCATAACTTTCACTGGACAAAATGCTTGATATACGTTCAGTATGTGTATGTTGACGTATATGGAACACAATACTAATTGCATACGTAGCGCATATCGTTGTATATGGAACATTCTAATACATTGATATGCGTAGCGTATATATATGCATGAGTATACGTAATGCAGATCTTCGAACACCATGTGTACACTGTAGTTTTGCATTTTATTAGTACACGTACGTGTATACTTAACGTATTTGACACATGTACAGAATCAGTATATGTGTATATACTGTTGCATATCAAGCATTTTGCCTGGTGAATTTGCATCAAAAGGTAATTACTTCTGATCAATGTATTTTTCAGACTTTTGCTTATTTTCCCACTCAAAAATTCATAGAGATAGAAATTAGTTGGTATTTCTTCCAGCTTTACACCGTTGTCAATAACACTCTGGTCAGTTTTGGCAACATTATCCGACAGAAGTCTCTTGAAAAAATACTGCCACGCATTGTTTCAGAGGTGGAGTGGCTCTACCTTTGCACGTGTTATATGCTTACCCTGTCTGGGTATAAATTCTTGTCTGGATTTCCTTTTTGCTATGAAGCAGGTCACCTTTGAGCGGTTAATGTCAGGTTTGCATGATGTTTCATCAAGTTTGATTTTAGGTTTGCCACAGCTTTCAGCATCCTTCACCCTTATTGCATTCTGCCCACTTTTTTATGTGATCTTTGTTATCTTTGGTAACATTGCCAAATGAGCCAAAGTATTCATTTGCATACAATTCACCTGAAATCAACGCCAAACCTTTCTGATCAAAAAGCAGGAGAGACACCTCAAAACTTACCTTAAGCTTATTTATCACATACTCTTAAGACTCAATGACCTGCAGCGTTTTTGCTAAGGAGCCAGCATACTAAAGTGCCAGCATACTCTATTTATAGAGGGTTTTCCTCCTTTAGGTTAGCTTCGAGAAGGGCAGGCCAGTCTGTGACCAACATTCGCAAAGCTGATTAGCCAAGCGGTTGCTTGGCGATACTTACCAAATGGTGCCCCATTAGCACCAATGACAATTTGAAAACTCCGCTCTGGCTTGCCATACCAATTCAAAATATGAGGTTGGTGTTTACATTTTGTTAATACAGGTTGGCAATTTTAAGAGCATCTGCTCTATATCCCTTTTCATGCCAACAACCTTTCCATTATTAATTACAGGGTGGAGGTCACCTATATCAAGTTTGCGAACATAACTGACGACTTTATTATACGGTAGCAATCTTGGTATTTTGCTACCTGCATGCAATTATAACACTCTTTCGGGTTGTTTTAATCTGGAAACTGAGTAAAGCTGACTATTTCTTATGGCATTGTATTTACGTTTCGCTAATACCCCTATTTTTCTGTACAAAACATTGATGCTTCAGGTGAGATTATTATCACTTTCTTCAAATTTTGACGCAGATTTTCGTAGCAGTGATGGCATAATTATTTCTTTGAATTTATCTGAACATTAGAGGTACTTTTCAATCTGATTAGGCTAAGCAAAATTAATAAGAATGACCAACAGCCCCTTATTTGCTGGCTGTTGGGTTTTGAGATACAAATAATGCTATTTGGCAGTTAGGCTTTGCTGACGGTTGGTGTATAGCTGTAGCTGCAAGAATTTTCTCTGGTTGGCGGACATGTTGAAGACTAAAAGGTACAGTTAGACAATCAGTGTTAGTGGGACTCACTTGACTGCTCTTTTGAAGGTCGTCACAGGATTACGCAATGAGATCTGTAAGATGTGAAGATGAGCAAAGTCAAATAACAGTCAGAGGTAACACACAAACACACAAACACACACACACACACACACACACACACACACACACACATATATATATATATAATATATATAAATACATATATAATTATATATAATTTTATATATATATATATATATATATATATATATATATATATATATATATATATATATATATATATGCACATTTGTATGCAAACACTGCAGAACCATTATATATATATTTGAGAGAGAGAGAGAAAGAGTGAGAGTGAATTATCTTACTGACTGACGCTTTCTGCTTACTGACTTACTTTTCTCTGTTTATCTCTGAGTGTCCTTAACTGCTTCCTTCCCTATTTCTAATTTCTTTTGTTTCTCTCTGATGTGGTTGTTCTCCTCTTCGATCTCAGGCTTTTTTCAGGATTCCATTTGCCTGATTTCAACCTTACTAACTGACCTTACTAATAGTAAAGCACTGTTCTCTTCTTTCCCCCTCCAAATACGCTGACCTGCAAGTAGTTTATGGTCTTCTTCCTCCCCAGCTATCTGCTTTGATCTTTTTGGTTCTACTGCCCATCGCCCAATGTCATAATTACTTTTTCTCATCTTTTGTGGCATGCTGTTTGCTTAAGCTATTGATATACACGTAATTTGTAGATGTTATGTATGAATGCTTACCTCAATGGTGATATATTCAGTGGATCATCCTACAAATTAAATCACAACAGTAATATTATGTACGGCAATGGCATGTTCTTGACAAATTATATATTGTAATGGAATAGACAATACATACATACATACATACATACATACATACATACATACATACATACATACATACATACATACATACATACATACATACATACATACGTACATACGTACGTATGTACATCCATCCATACATACATACATACATACATACATAGTATTACATACATACATTGAAAAAATAGCATACTTTATATACAAATTTCAAGAATGATATTTAACAGCGATATGAAAAGAGTTTTACACTTTCATCTCTAAGTTTTTCATACCCCTCTTGGTGCCAGAGGTATATTCCCCGCACCCACAGGCTGAACTCAAACTCAAACAAACTGCATGTTTCAAACAGTTCATCGATATGAGTGTTAGGTATGGGCCGGAAAAAAAGAGTCCCTTCACTTGTGTCAACAGCCATAATCGCTGCCATTAACATAGTTTATTTTCCAAGGGACACATGGCGACACACGCTAATGGTCCGTACGCGTTGCCATTATCGAATCGAGCGAAAGCAAGATATGGACATTCTTTCAGGTTTTTCTAACGGTAATATTAAAGTGCTCTTGATTTCATTTGGGAATTATAATCAATTGTTGGTTTCAGAATTTTGAATTTCGACAATAATGACTAAATAATGACGTTTAAAGTATTGAATCATGACATCAAACTATCAAGTAGACAGAAATTTCTGGAAAAGGTGGTTGTTTCTATGAAGTTAGGGCTTGCCTAGTAACCAATGCAGAGGTGAGAAATAGTGACATTTGGCAATGTGCTGAATCGAAGATTGCCAGATTTATCAGGGGGAAAGTACATACAGTTAACAAACTCTTCAAAGTATCAATGTAAATATACTTACAAGACTTAAATTTTTTATACACTTAACATAATTGGAGTCAGTTTTGCTTTCGCTGCACCATTAGTGAGCGCGCCATTATACCTAATTAATATTCATGAACCAGAAAATAAGGGGACGTACCATTGGACAAAGAAGGCGCCTCATGAGCCAGCTTGTTTAAGGTAGAACGCACCTCGGGGACAGACATTCGGACTCTCAAACTTTTACAATTCTCTTCTGATATACCACATGTGGGGGTTCATTTTAAAGCTCTTGTTGAAAGAAAACTTTTCACCGGCTTAGTTTTTCGAATTTCGAAAATATTTATTTTTATCAATAGAGTTAACACAGGGATGGCGGCCATTTTGAATTTCTAATATCGGTAAATCTTGGGTAATTTGTTTCTCTGGTACCAAAATTTGCACGGTGACCCCCTATTTTTATTCTTGATTTTGAAAGAGAATGATTGAAAGATTCCTTGAGGAAAGTTAGAGCAAAAGTTTAAGTCTTTCACTTTCGAGGTGCATACTACCCTTATAAGAGTAGCCAGCGATAGCCCCAGCAGAAAATATGCTGAAAGACGGAAGTTGAGGGGTGATGAGCACCTGTGGGTGATCTCAAGGCGCTACTGACGGGCTCGATGTCTACTTGACCAGGACAGAAAAGTTCGTCACCAACCCAAAAGGCATATTCATATTCGTATTACCTGTCAAAAACCCTCTCGTACACCGGGAGCCTCTCTTGTTGGGGGATCTGAGAGAAACAGCTTACACTGTATTTTAGGATAGGTTCATCGAGTAAGTGCAAAAGTATATATACTAGCCGATAATTTCCTTGAGCTTTCTGGTAAAGTCATTTGCAAACAATATGTTGTCGGGTGAGTACCTTCTAGTAGTAATTATATCCTTACCAGTAGAATATCTCTCAGTGATTTTTTTCATATATAAAAACTCGGGGGGATATGCGTGCTCCTCTATGGTTAGAGATGGATCGATTGCAGGTGCCTATATATATATATATATACAATATATAATATCCGAACTGTATAGGCTATATCCGAACTGTATAGGCTATATAAAAGGGCAACTCGTTCTTCAAGGTATTCATATGCTGTTTTCTCTCCCTTGCATCTCGCTCCAGTTCCTATACCAGACTTTGTTTTTTCCCCTTTATACCCGCATCCCCTACACAGAGAAAGCTTATGAGGTACTTCAACCCCACAACCTATGCATGCCATCTTGCCACCATCCTTCTGCAATTTGGCCTGGTGAATGCAACAATACTCATCCCTAAAACTCTGGCTGCAAGTAAGGACAGATCCAAAAAGTGTCCACTTGCACTCAACTCTGCCCTTCACCTTACCAGATATGTCTCGGAAGGGTATAAATCTAATACGGATGTGTGGTGCCATGGTTGAACTAACAAACTAGAAGTTTCTGTCTCCATAAATAGATGCTGGCATGTAGTCACCACTGAATTTTTCGCTCACTGACATCAAATGCGATCAAGATGAGCCACAACTACAATCTCCCCTGTTGCTGTTGTAGTCATTTTGACTGCTGATGACGACAATGATAATACTGCTCTGCCGCTTCTTGAGAAACAAGGCTAGTACCACGAGTATGACTGCGACATCGGGAATACCCTTGGAACCTTGATGCATGGGAAGGATCAGGACCAAAGGGGCTAAATGATGATGGGGGTTTAAAGGCGAGTGGTTTCTGTGGCAGAACTTGTTGTCCCTAAGCAAGGTTGTCGAAACTTGAGCTGTCCTGACTTTTATAGCGCTCTAGTAACATTTTTTGCTCCACCTAAGGGTAAAAAAGAATAATATTCGCTCTTTCAACTTCATTTATAGCTGCATGGCTTATCCCGGTGAGGCTCAAAATGATCTAAACATATATGCAGGGTCTCACAATGCTAAGGGTTTCTGAGATACGGAGAGGTTCCAGTGGTTCTCTTTCCCTTCTCTGTTGCGGAAGGCCTTGCTCTTGCGTATCACGAGGTGCATCTGGGTTTCATTGCTTGCTTGGAGCCAGTAGAGGTAGTGATAGTTATACTGCGGGCCTTCTCCTAGAAGGCCAAGCATGTGTCCTGCAGGATCATGACCAGGTCTTTTGTTACCCAATAGCAGTGCAAGGTTGCAAAGTCTGGGCTCTAAGGCGTGAGAAGCACCAGCACGACCGAACGGCCTCACGGCTTCCATCCTGTGTGCTTTGTGGCAAATCCCCGTGCCCAGACCTACCTGCCTATCATGTGTCTGATCTTTTTGACAGGGTTGTGCAGCACCGTTTGTACTTGCCCCTGCCAGTCTCCCACACCTCCTCGGTATCTTCCATTGCAGCAGCACATTGAGAAGGGGGTTGGGTGGGCATGAGGTCGGAGACTGGTTCATATATATATATATATATATATATATATATATATATATATATATATATATATATATATATATATATATATACCCAGTTTGATCTGGTCAGGGAGGGCCCCAGGGCTAGCCCACTGGCTCTGCAATCACCCAGCCCAAGCCCCACTGTGTCCACTTTTCCAATACTTCCAAGAGGTGGAGGATGATCACGTCTTGCATCTCATCAATCTCACTGGCCTTAAGAGTACCACTTTCTTGTGGCATAACATGGACTGTTGGAAATCCGGGAAATCATCTGTTTTGTCAAGCCTAAGTTGAACCCTCATCGCTTACTGGAAGTTTAGGCTGCCATGGTCCACAATATCTTTGGTGAGTCTCAGTCTTATCTGGGGATCATACGACATCAAAGAAAGCTTGGGGTCAGATCGGAGACAATGCGCTTGGGCAACACCCCCTCAAGCTCAACAGGTAAGTCTTAATGATATAATGTGTACGAAAGTAGGTGAGGTCATCTGCATTAATACCATTTTCATTTGGGAGAGGTCGTTGAGGCATGGGCTTTGGGAGGTTAATCCTGGTGAGTGGTAACCCCTTTGATACTACTGCCTAGATGATTGTTCAACACTTGCTTGGTGGTTCCTCTGAGAAATGAGTGAGTATCACCTTTGCTGCTACTCTCTCAATGGTTGCTTAAGACCTGCTGGGTGGTTCCTCTAAGTGATAAGTAGGTTACCCCTTTGCTGATGGTCACTCCCTTTGCTGCTACTCTCTAAATGCATATCCAATATCTGGTGGGCAGTTCTCTCTAAGAGCCTAATCTTACATAAAAGGCCATTCCATTTCCGCAAGTAAGGTGTATTCCTTTTCAAATATACTTTAGTTCCTACCAAGATCTCTGTAATCTCTTTGCCACTGTTGCAACACCTCATTTTTGTAACCATAGCCTCCTCAGAAAGAAACCGCTTTGTCAAACCCCTTACCACACACATAGCAAGGTTATGCACGATTATTTGTGTCTTTGAGATTTACAAAAAGGTTAATTTAAGCCATTCATTATTGCTGCGCATTTTTCGAATACCTCTCAGCACCGGATGTTAGTTAGAAACAACAAGGCATGCTGCAAGGGGGCAAATTGTTAGTTTTTTGTGCAATTTGGGCGAAAATGCAACAATGGGTGCTGAGGACTCAATACGTCAAATCAAGACTTATTGCATCCATCCACTCATATGGGTCTGGGGCTTCAAATCACTGAAACTATGCTCTCTTCTCACAAAGTGGTCATAAAAACATCTGTTTTTACGGGATATGGAGCTTCCATTTTCCAATTTAAGTCGCCTTTACTAAATAGAGCTTATATTTAGACAGACGGACAAGAAGAACTACGGACAAACAGACCGACCGACCAACAAAGAGACAGACAGACAGACAGACAGACAGACAGACAGACAGACAGACATACAGACAGACAGACAGACAGACAGACTGATCAACTCAAGACAGATGTCGACTGTAACACATGTATTGATGGAAACCCACTGCGTGATATATTTCCATGGAAAACCTGTTGTCAAAACCATTTTTCATGTCAGAATATTACCTTAAATAAGCGTTTCATAAAATATATAATGCTTACATCCATTTCTCCAATATTCTCCTCGCTCTCTTGCTGAGGTATACTTCTATTATTCCTGGCAGTGCCTTCTACTCTAAGTCGATATTCCCAATCACCTTGAGGCTGTCGGAAGGTTATTAGTGTATCAGGCGATCAAGGATTAGAAATAAAAAAAAAATTCTGTGCATATTTTGCGTTTAATGTTGTCGAGTATCATCCACTTAAAATTGTTGCACAAATTAAAGACGCACCTTTGATTATAAATGCCACTCGGCAACGGTTATCAGATTGGTAAACTCATTTTCCAATTAGTTAATTTAGTTTCAAATTTAATGTTTGTTATGTTCCAATGGACAAGTTTAAACTTGTAGATCATGAAAACTTTGTAGAAATTATTGAGAGTAAAAGAGGCAAATGCACTTCTCGCTGTTTATTTTTTTCAGAAATCACAAGTATGAAGTACTCTTAACTACTATTTCAATGAACACATGAGCATAACAATCTTTCCTACGTATCCGGAATATTTGGTAGTACCATGGTCTGTAATGGTAGGTTTCTGCCTCAGCAAGTGTGTCCTTGTAGTGATCATGATATTTATCTGAAAAATAATTTATGTGCAATTTGCGCGCCAAATGCAACAATGGGTGCTGAGGGCTCAATACCTAAAATGAAGACTTATTGCACCCATCCGCTCAAATGCGTCTAAGGCTTAAAACCAACGAAACTATGCTCTCGTTTCACAAGGTGATCAAGATCAAAGATCAGTTTTTACCGGATTTAGAGCTTTAATTTTCCAGTTTAAGTCGCCTTTTATAAAAAGAGCTTATATTTTATTTCTAAATGAAGGCTCCATGGCCCTTTACAGGTTCCCTTAATTTTCGCCTCTTTTGGTTTGGGATCGTCCGTTTGCAAATGTAAGAGTCCCACATCCAACAAGTGGTCGAGACAAAAATTCTGTCTTTTACTCGTTCGCGTAGCTGGTATTTGTTCAGGTAACAGTGATGTTAAAATACAGATTGATATTAGTACTCTTTAATCAACAGGAAAATAACTATATGGCATATCGTGTATGAGACACTCATACATACGTGCACACACATTTATACATACACACATACAGACTTACATACATACATACATACATACATACATACATACGTCCTGTTCGCGCATACATACATACACACATACACACATACATACATGCATACATACATACATACATACATACATACATACATACATACATACATACATACATACATACATACATACATA
>LD349097.1:33999-74717 GCA_001465055.1 Ptychodera flava | reverse complement strand
TCGAATATCCGGTTTTCCCCTTGCACTGCATTTTACCATCTACTGCAACAAAAAGATGACAAACTCTGAAAACAAGGTACTACACGGTTAGTGTTTTAAAATAGCCCGGACAATAGCCTTAAATAAGCGTTTCATGAAATATATAATGCTTACATCCGGTTCTTCATTATCCTCCTCGCTCTCTTGCTGAGGTATCTTTCTGTTACTCCTGGCATGGCGTTTTACTCTAAGTCGACATTCCCAATCATCTTGAGGCTGTCGGAAGGTTAATAGTGTATCAGGTGATCAAAGATTATATATCTAAAACATTGGTGTGCATATTTATCGTTTAATGTTGTCGAGTATCATCCACTTGAAATTGTTGCACAAATTAAAGATGTATTTTTGATTATAAATGCCACTCGGCAAGGCGGTCATCAGATTCGTTAACTCATTTGTCAATTAGTTAATTTGGTTTCAAATTAAATATATGTTATGTTCCAATGGACAAGTTTAAACTTGTAGATCATGAAGACTTTGTAGCAATTGTTTAGAGTAAAAGAGGCAAATGCGCTGCTCGCTTTTTATTTATTTCAGAAATCACAAGTATGAAGTACTCTTAACTACTATTTCAATGAACACATGAGCATAACAATCTTTCCTACGTATCCGGAATATTTGGTAGTACCATGGTCTGTAATGGTAGGTTTCTGCCTCGGCAAGTGTGTCCTTCTAGTGATCATGATATTCATCTGAAAAACCAGCTAAACTATCTGCACAACAATTTGCGACCAATCTTAATCATCTATCACAGCTACAATATTAACAAACCTTAAAATCAAACTTAAGCTAAAATACTATTTTTAAAATAGTATGAGCCGAATTGAATGAAAGTAATATATAATACATGTATAAATAAAGAAACGCATAATATTTGCTTTAAAAGTACTTATAGAGATTGAATGCCTGATATACCTAGAATAAATTAGTCTAGCTACAGAACAAGAGAGACAGCAACCGACCAGAATCGTTTAATTTTCGCATCGTTAAATAAGAAACGACTTACATAATGCTTTTCTGGGAGAATATGTAATAGGAAATAAGGACTGCCCTCATCTTACAACTAAGTTAATGCAAGGGAAATTAGAAACATTTAGACGCATTAAAACGCAAAGAAACGATCACATAGAAACCAAATCTTAAAATAAGACTCAGACCAGAGCCCTAATTCGGTAGAACTTATTACCCCGTCAGACAGATCGTGAAAATATGGAGTATATTTAGGGAAATGGTTTTGAAAAACTAAAGGAAATGTTCTTTAGTATAAAGTACAGGCAGAAACAAACATATTGTAGGCAGCTCCTTTCTTCGGTAACCTTAGATTAACTTCAATTTCATTAAAAGGTTTCCTTTAGACTAAGATTTTATTTGTTAGTTTACTTTTGCGTGATTGTGATCTGCTTCTTTGTCTTGACGTCTGACAGGTCAGGTGACTTTATTCTTTCTCGGTGGCATTTCTCGTCAGATTGCACCTTTTATATCTTAACTGAGGTCAATTTGCTTTTTGAGCCTTGAGCACATGTACTTGTGGATATGTGCGCTATACAAGAACCCAATATTATTATTATTATTATTATTATTATTATTATTATTATTATTATTATTTGTTTTTCTTTATGTGCTTTGTAACAATGTTTTGTCACCATGTCCATCTCCTTCCGTTTCATCGCGCACTTGATCAATGCAGTCATTCAATATGATGCATACGATCAAAACAAATTGCCGAAAGACAGTTCCACTCAGGACTGATTTGCGGGTCATACTTTCAGCAGTTTGAATATTTATTCTCATCAAACCAACCTTTCCAAACAACGAGGCTAATGATAGAATATGTACCTACATATCGTCTCGTCAGTGCAATTAGGTCTTACCTGCAAATGTATTAGGTACGCCCATAAAAGTAAGTTGTAGATATTTGAAAGCACATTCTCAATGCAATATATTTTTATTATATTTCCTCACTAGCATACGTGGATTACACATAGAAACGGGAAAAGAGGCATAAATTGAAAGACCAATGAACTGCAAGAACAAAACCTTTTAAACGCATTTTTATTGAGTTCATCAAAATAGTTTGCCATCTCAATAGTGGGAGAGTACATACATGTCTATTAAAAAAACTACAATTCAGTGATATCAGTAAATGTCAGTTAAAAAGTGTTAGAGACTATATGCCTATGAATAAATAATAGAATAAGATTATCAAACTACGTGTAATAAGTTCACTCTACTGTGGTTCAAGGAGTAAGAGTTCTTTATAAATACAACCCCATTACGTGCTCTGTAAAGTCAATTTCTACTTTCTGTATCTTTGGTAGTACAACAGGTAAACAATAGAATGTAAAAACTATTATATATATATATATATATATATATATATATATATATATATATATATATATATATAAATAGCCATAAATATTGTTTTTGTAAGCATATAACCTGTTACATTGTAGATTTTCCTCAACGGTCTTTTTCGTTGTCCATCCCTGGACTTCCTTATGAGTAACAGTGTACTACTCATAGTACCTTAATTTGCCAAAGGTTGCAGCGTGCGCATGACACAACTCGGAAAAAATGCGTCCTTGTGGTTTCTAGGCGCCCCATCCCCTGCGGCAGTATCTGCCCGTTCACTGTTGACCGGTTTCAAGGGACCCTAATGACGAGTGCCAAAACATATCTCATGAGCGCTCTTTACGTACGTGTGCAATGCACTGACTCCAGAACTAGCTGAAGCGCATCCGAGATAGCGTTCCATACGTAGCACTATAAAATCGGGAGAAAAAGTGTCGACATTGCACGAAAACGCTATTCTGACACTTTGATACCCAAGTCAGGAATGTAAGATGTAGATTCATAAGGTTATCACAAAAATACCGCAAAGGATGCATTAGTCCTGTTTCATAAGTCAGGTCCATGGCATATATACCAACATCAGTGATTGGTTCATCTGGTAATTTAAGGTCCATTTGCGTTACGATGATTGGTGGGACCTCATACATTAGGTCTCATTACTGTATTACTATGTATTATTCACTTTACAGCTCCGAAACATTAACCAATTAACACATTAACCAATCAGGAAGCTGTAAATTGAATAATACATAATAATGAGACCTAACACATGAGGTCTCCCCAATGACTGCTCCAAAAGTGGACCTTAGAGAAGCGGATTAACCAATCAGAGCATGCAGTACATGTGTGTAGGACGTGTAATGTAGGTCATTTTGAAACAGGACTAGTCGGACATTGGCGGAGCGCATCGCCCTTGGCTTTGCGTCGGGCGATACGCTGCGCAAATGTCCTCGTGCATCCTTTACGGTATTTTCGTAATACCCTCATAATACGTAGCCTGGATTTTATCGAGTTGAGCCCGAAGTGAGCCATAAAATCCGACTTCACCACAGTCACAAGAGAAAAGGTGCACACACAATATTTTACGGTTCCCTCTACAATACATACAGTGACTAAGAGAAATCGTTTCCCGTTCCGTGTAAGTTTGGTACACAAAAAGTTAGAAAGTCAAACTTTCGTGTTGGTATTTTTGGTCATTTTTAAAAAATGTCAGTGATTTTTATTAACGTTGAAGCGCGAGTCGTACTGTGTAACGTACACACTGTACGTGTTCTGATGAAGCACGCGCCAGCTGTCCAATGGCAGTTGCCGTTTGAATTTGATTGACGTACAGAGCAGTGTTCTTTCAGGTGTCCGTCACCCTTGGTGTTTTATATAAGAACAGCGGCAATGCTCTTTATCTTGAAAATACTGCTTTTACAATCAGATGGAAATGTAAACATTGACATTTGATATATTATTATGGACAAGAAAACACGAAAACAAATGCCGTAAAAGATCGAGTCATAGTGTTCGAAAATGAGTACTCATAATTCCAACACTCGTCATAATTCGTGTAGCGCATATGGCATGGCTACATTCGAAAGATAACGCGTCCCTTTGCTGGAAATCGTTCGTTTTACGGAATGGGCATTCCGTACGGCTTTTTAGCGCACGCAAAATTATATTGTTCTCAATGGTAAATGTACAGTAATACATATCATAACTCGTCAATTAGAAACTTTTCGTCTCGCGGTTAAGTTACGATGTACTGTCGACCAGCGTTATACTCTTCGGCAGCATAGACGACATTGTACGATAAAAGGTGTCGCGATATTTTTTGTTGCAATGCGTACAAATTTCCAATATGTTCCAGTTTGGGTTTTTTTTTGTAAGACTGACAAACAGAAACCGGAGGCAAGCATTACCATTTGGACAACAATTATAAGTGATATTTCGGAGTGTCATAAGTTCATATTCGCTTCGCTGTTTTATGTAAACATAAGAACATACCAACATGTAAAAAATAATAAGAAATTCAGGTCATAGTGAAAAATAGTTCATATTTTACATGTCAAAATGCGGGTCTATTAGAAGTCTCTAAACAATAAGGGATTGGCAATACAAACATAGCATGTAAATTAATATACATTATCTTTTTGGGGGAAACGAGAATAAAAATAAACCTTTTATCACCGCTATCTCCTAATGGAAAGGTAGTATATAGTTTTTCAGAGTTTGAGGTTGTAAAATATTTAAAGAGCGCCATAAAGACATAATTAAAGGAAAAGCTGGAAGTTTGACTCAGCGTTACCCGGAAACAAATAAAATGGCTTCATGAGAAGAAAAGGGCATCTTACACTTGCAAAATGGTACTTAGTTGGAAACGGGTGTCATATGCAGAGGATATCCATTTTTGACTGAATGAGTTATCTCTATGACCATTTCAACTTTAATTGGAATGAATCACAACGCCTGAAAAATTTGAAATAATACCTTAATAATATTGAAATATTTAATAAAGGAATAAATAAAGCGAAAAACAATACCGACTTTCAGTTACTGTGGCTTGAAGATTATTTACTTGAATGTGATTCATGCATTGCGATTTTTAAGCAATCTTTCATCACGTTCCTTGCTGTAAAACATATGCTTATGTACCTGCTTGCAAGCAGATAAATAAACTGAAATGCTTCGATGATGACATTTATTTCTTGTCTCCGAAAAAACTGGTTGTGGTTGTGATGAATAAATGTTGGTCACTTACAATATTCTTAACACCTTTGAAAGTAGTCAAAATTTTCGGGGTGAAAGTTTATTTCTGTATTGCAATACTTACAACGTCTTTTCGCTTACGCGGGTTGGGATTCTCGTCTTCGCCATCTTCCCTTGACACTTTTGGCTATGGAACGAAAGATTAAAGCAAGTCGTAGCAATATCTTTATTTTTATATACTACAGCTACTAAGCAACACTGTGCAAATTTGACCATCAATATTGAAGATTCCCTCATTATTTAGCAAGTATATAAAATGGAAAGCAGGTACATTAACATTAAGTGACTTATGATCAAATGCTAGAGAATGGTAAGTTGACGTAAGTTAACATTTTGTAAACGACTTAACAACGTTTCTTTCTTCAACTGTAGTTTACATATGAACAAATAGATATTTAAGAGATAAAAGCCTCTGCACCTCTTCCCCGAACGACTGTTCTATTACTTGACTTTTACCAGTTGGAAACTGATATATATCGACAAGTGAAAGTGAATGCTTGTTGATTTTATTGAAATGACCAAAGCCGAGATATACAATTATTGCTATGTTGGCTATCCAATTTTCACGTAATTATGAAATTCCGGCATGAATAGCAGTATGACAGACTGTTATTTTTCCTTGACGATCAAATAAGGTCAAAGAGTGCTATGTGGCAAATGTGGACTTGATATTTTCACTTTTCAAATAATTAGATTGCTCTATTGTCAAAAATGTGAAGGTGTAATTCGTCGTTGGCTGTTGACTGCTAGCTATGATCGACCGGAATTTAGCTTTTACTATTGATAATGTTCTAGAGTCGTATATCACTTGAGTTTAGAGAAGACGGTAACCCTTAGAGCCGTTTCAAATCGTTAGTAATCAAGTTAGTAATGTTGAACAGGAAAACACATGGCTGGAACTCCAACAAAAACCACCTCGCCTGCTCGGAGAGTATATATTTAAAAGCTGAATCGCCATGGCGAAATTTCAATAAAAACTGAACGCAACGAAAATGTTTTATGGAGTAAGATGCTTGTTATGGAGAAGAACGACATCTGCGCTTTCGTCATTTTAAATAGTTATCTTGATGGGTATTGCATATTGACTCCCCAACGCTCGGCTCAGGATGTGCATATTTCAGAATATATGTTTGCACCTACTGTCCTTTTGATAAAACGAGCGACCTAGCGGCCGATATAGCTCCGCTGTGTTTATGTAGAGAATAACTATTTTTGATACATGTTGATGAAGAAGGTGGAAATCTTTGATAGCTCAATGCAGTGGCCAGAAAAAAGTGGCTAAAATAGCTGCAAAAATATACAATTGAAGATTTCATCATACTTTGAATATATCACATCAGATCATCCCTAAGAACATGTCAACCAAAGCTATCTGATGAGTAGTTTTTTGAGAGTAAAAGTTTTTGACAAAAAATGGCAACAATTGCTCCCAAAAACAAAAATGGCAGATTTCATCATAATTTCAAAAGATCAAATTTGGTTCATCTGTAGAAACCTGTATACCAAATTTCAAAGCTATTAGACCAGTACTTTTTGAGAAACACATTTTTTGACCAAAAATGGAAAAAATTGACCCAAAAATTCAAAATTGCAGATTTCATCATAATTTCAATAAATACTTTTAAGTTCATCTATAGGAACCTGTATACCAAATTTTAAAGCTATCAGATGAGTAGTTTTGGAAATACACATTTTTTGACCAAAAATGGCAAAAATTGCCCCAAAATTATAAAATTGCAGATTTCATCATAATTTCAATAAATATCATTAAGGTGATCTGTAAGAACCTGTCTACCACATTTCAAAGCTATCAGATGAGTAGTTTTGAAAATACACATTTTTTGACCAAAAATGGCAAAAATTGCCCCAAAATTACAAAATTACAGATTTCATCAGAGATTCAATATATATTACTAAGTTCATCTGTAGAAACCTGTATACCAATTTTCAAAACTATCAGACCAGTACTTTTTGAGAAATACATTTTTTGACCAAAAATGGCAAAAATTGCCTTAAAAATGCAAATTTGCATATTTCTCCACAATTTGAACAAATCTGAAATAGATCATCCCAAGGGACATATGTACCAAATATCAAAGCTCTCTGACTGGTAGTTTTGAAGAAGAAGATTTTTAAAGATATTTTTACCAAAAAATGATAAAAATTGCCTTAAAAATACAAATATTTAAATTTCACCACGATTTGAACAAATCTGACTGGAGTCACCCTAAGTAAACTACATATCAAATTTCAGAGCAATCGGACAAGTGGTTTCAGAGAAGAAGATTTTTTTACCAAAAACACCAATGAAGACGACGACAATTAAGAAGTGGATGCCGCAGGACTAACTGTAATATTATCTCAAATTACATGAGTAAAAGGGCATGTCCGAGTTTGGACTGCATCGAATACTCCAAGCGACACACTCCAAATACAGGAAAGCCACAAATCAAAACCCAGAGACATTCTTCTTCTGCACTTCTGCACAATTGTTGTGGGTTCAATCATTTTGTATGGTGTAATCATATCTCTTGTATTAATATGTTTTTTTCAAAGACCACTATGTCCGCCAAGCCACGAGAACGATACAAATGAATCTTCTTCAACTGACTGCTCCCTCTTAATCCGACGAGTACGTTGCCAAGGACGAGTTCAGTGTTGGCTAAAAGGATAGTGTGCTTCGAAGTGAAAGCACACAAAAGAAAGAAGTGTTCACAACAAAACTGTCTACGGAAGTAACAATGTATTAACACATCAAATGTTTTTGAAAGCACCTATGTTTGAATTGAAGGTGAAGCTGACTGTATTCTTCTAAAATGCGAGAATAAGCTCGCCTTTCAAAAACAGAAAGAAGCATTGTACCGGTTGAGGGATCATGATCATTAATTGCATTTCGTATTGTCACACGAATTGCAATTTTAGCTGTCATGAAAAATAAAATTTAAAAGCACAAACGTTTTGTTGTCCATTTACGATTTATCAAAGAGGTGGGCCTAAAACAAACCACCAAGAAAACGGTGACAGAGTTTACGAAGGAGAATGAACAAAGGAGAAAGACGAGGGCATTCTAAAAACATTTGTAAAAGGTCATCTCTGGCACTACAGAAAACACATTCAGAGGATGAGTTATACCCAAAATGGAACATATAGAAGAAACCAATGGAGGCCAACGCCACTTGGGCTTACAACTACAACAACAACAGCAAAAACAAAAACAGTTACACTAGCCCTTGTCTGAGGCGAATACTTCCCAACCAAACGATCTCTTTTATACTTTTTCTAACCTTACAAAGATTTACATTTTCAATATATAGCAGAAGACTTACTTTAATTTTCACATTAAAATCCGGCGCCATCAAATCTTACTTTGATTATTGTATGAAATTTGATATTACTGTGTTCACGTACCGCAATGTTAACTGCAATTATTTGAAATTTGACGGACTTGGGGTCAACATGGTCCACTTCTTTCCATTTGAAATCAGTATTCCTATTCATATTTTTTGATGTTGCAATCGTTATGGTGCTGTATGCAGGCAGTTTCGAGCCTTTTGGGAAGATGAACTCGACGGGTTTCCCTTTGGAGGTAGCTGTAATCTTGCAATATTCCAAGTCGATTTCCTGCAAATGTAATGAATACGTTGAAGAAGGTATGGTGCGTGCTTTGGATTTGTAGTTGAATGCAAATTGAAGCTCTGATAATAGCCTAAATCTGTCCTTCTTTGTACTATATAGAAAAATAATCTTTCTAATGAATAAAGACATAAATAAACAGATATTGAACAAGTCAAGTATATTTTGAAATACGGTAATACTTGTTGGGGAAACATATCATACTAAGGTTAGCAAATACTGTATTTGGCGTCTTCGAAGGCCCAACTTTTGGTAATCAACGTAGACAAGATGTTTCCAAAAACTGAATTAAAAGGCAATAATTACGGGTTATTACACGAAGTTTGGGCGATACGGTGTCGTATTCGAGTGATGTGTCCGTATTTTGACGAGTTGCGCAGCAACGAGTCAAAATGCGGCCACATCACGAGATGTGGAAAACTTCGTGTATTAACACCTTTATCATACATGCATAATTTGGTTAAGGCCGTTTTCATTAGAATGTTCAGAAATCTGCTACGACAGAAATCGACATTGCATGCTCCTCGCTGCGACTCATAGAAAGTTGGTTACCAAGGAGTGATGGTAACCGTATCACTTGCCGATATTATTCCGCTGTTGGGCCATTCCACTTAAAAAGAGCATTTATGGTACAATTTTAGAGCGAACAATTTACATGTTAAGATTTCGACACAGGTTTTCACACTTAGAAGAACGTTTATCTTGAAGTTTAGTATGGCTGTTGATGTAAAACATAGACTGGAGTGTGTAAAATGAGTGTAATTTTAGTGTTTTGCAACATAACCTCATTATTTCGCAAACGTCATGAGACCCGTCAAACATCGCTTCGATTCCATGCGCGATTTAGTTTGATCAGCACAAGCCAAGACATAGAGCGAGCATGTCTATGACATCTATGAATGCAAACTGGATGTAGTAGCCGTACCATACAGTTTATACAATTACTGCAGAATATGGGGCACGATTCATTTATGCAAATGAGATTTCATTTTATCTTTCTTTAATCTAATTAACAATTGATTAAATTATATCGCTTGCTAAATGTCAAACAATCAACCAAACTAGCAACTTTTAACGTGTTATATAAAGACGCCCTTCTCAATCCCTGGTTCTCGCATTAGCAAATGTGTCAACAGCCCATTAACAGTTTGTCATTCTTTTGTTTTCCATTGAATATTTTATCGAGGAAATAATATTTATATTAGATAAATCTGATAATTGAGTGGGGGCTTTAAGCACAACACAGCACCCACTATATTCTGAACTCGTACGGTTATATCTGCCCTGTGTGCGTAACTAGCGCGAACAACTTCGGCCAGCGGGATCGAATGTACAGCACATATGCAGTACGCTAACTATGTTCGTGATTTTCGACCAAGTTGAAGAAGGAGAGTTGTAAATGCCCACTGTTTTGTATTCCTATATGGCACTGTGCGATGGTTATTAAGCAAATAACCCTTTCCCGTATTTTTGTCGTTGGTAACTTGTGAGCTGCATAACTGCAGCGGCTTCTAGTCACCTCGACCCCTGACCATTTCGACCCCATCAGTCCTGGCCACCTCGACCCCCTCTGTATGAATAAAAAACTTGCATCATTATCATCTCGAAAGTATGTCGTCAGTTTTTTTTGCTGCTCGTAGCACTTTGAGGCACTTGAGCGGAATCTTGAAACGTTGGGAGCACACCCAAATTTGCTCGACAGATACATATTGTATGTGGTGGGAGGCCGTATAAGACCAGGAACACACAGCACAGTACGCAGGGTTAGGCCCAGCGTACGTTACTGTGTGTTCCCAGCCTTATATGGCCTCCCCGTATAACTCCAGGAACACACAGCATTGTACACACGGCTAGCTGCAGTACAGTAGCTCGACGTTTTGCCAGGGTATTAGGTCGGATGGCTGGTTTTGCCGTCCAAATACCAAGGCACATCATCAAGCTAATGTATAGCAGCTTGGCTAGGCCGGGCCAATCATGGTCGCCACAAACTATGGACAGTAATTATGCTGTGCTGGGTCGTAAAAGTGTCTGCTCTCTTGGGGGAAAAGATTGTGCCTCGAATTCTGGATTGTATAATTAAATCTGCAATAATTATAGATGTCCTTAGACGTCAAATCTGCCGAATTTACCATCTTAGAAAGGAATTGTGAACAGATAAAAGAAAACATTAAGTGAGTACGCTGTATTATCATAGAGTTGTAAGTCGTTCATGTACATTTTGTTGCAATAAGTTTACCATATATAAATAAAACATTTCAAAGGTCTTTAAATCGTCTATTTTTGTAACTAGTTTGCCTAAATATAACTAAACTTATTTCAACAACCTGAGCAACAGTTTGTCTTTCATTGGCGTACCCGAAACCCACACAGAACACGATCATGACCTGTGAATTTCGGTGTACAAATAAATCGGAAATATTGTAGTAGAAAAAGCCGATTGGGCACCCCCGCTCGGACTCACCAGACAAAGAAATAACCGGGTTCGTCAGCATTGTCGATTGCCATTAGTTCCAAGGTATACCAGTACCTCCACCACGCCCGGGCCAAGTTGATCAAGCCTCCGATCACTCACGTCCACCGTACGCGGGGATCTCAGTCGATTGAACTCAATCATCCGAGCGAATTTTACCAGGGGTCACAAGAACTGCAAGCCATGCCGAATTTAGCAATCCTTCCATGCCAAGACACCGGCAAGAAGTCCTATTGGGGCATGCACACTGTATCTATTGTCATAGAAACCAAACTCGTGCTACGACATCCCCCTTTTCTTTCCTTTTCGGTCCCCACAAAAATTCCACTCCCTACCATTGAGTCCTACCAACAGGGCAATAACCTTGCTTACATGCAAGAGCCCTCCGTAGTAGTACAACAAAAACTCATTCTGGTAACATCCAAATAATAAGGATATATGTCTGTTGCCGAGTGTTAGTAAGTCATTAGCGTCGATCATGTAAAGTTAGTGTTGATGGTAATTAAAACCAAAGTAATCATCAGGCAATCACTGCCTCAAAACACGATTCGAACTAAAAAGGTGGTAGCTGTGACACAGTAACAACCCGCACTGGTCAATCAACAGAAATAAATCACAAGGTGAGGCTTATCACATTGAAATCGGTAGTTGCTGTACCTACAAACCTGTTAATTCATTCGGGGACGTTTCCATCTAAAAAACAATGCATATTCAATGCACATTCACCCCTTGAAATAGGGGTTTCAAGGGGTATGGAGCTCCTAATTAAAGTTATTTGCCATCTCGTAAGCTGTTTGCAATATGTGATTAGAGATAGCGATTAAGTGGGTGTACAGGGAAGACATCACTGCCTTGCACACTTCACTCATACAGATAATCGTTCGCCTTGAACTTCTTTGAACATTGTACCCTAATTTTCACAGAATAGGACCTATAAATATACTACAAGCCATATGTTAGTTCAAATTAATAAAAGTAGGAACAAATTCCGATGTCCTGAAATGATAATACTGTTGTCAAGGTTTACACGAGACTGAGTTTGTGCCGCTTCACTGTACAATACCTTGGCATAAAGTAGTACCGGCCAAGCTATTTGTATCTGAAGTTGTTGACTAAGCGTTATGTAATGTCTGATTATATCTGATATAACTACTTTAGATTGCATATTACCAATGCAGAAAGAGCCCAAAAGAGTGCACTGTTTTTTAGATGCAAGCGTCCCGTCATGTGCAGTTGATGGAGTCCAGACTATAACATGCCCTCAAACTTATGAAAAGAAAGGAAAGCAATGATGTGTATCTACCATTGAAGGCAAACACAGTGCCAGGACACATCCCTTATTTCATGTCAGATTTTTTTACCATTTAAAGGGAAATAAACAGGGACTCCTACCGACACATGATTCGAGATCAATTATTGTTAAGCTAAAATGGATAGACACCAAGTAATATCAACAATTACTTAAACAAGAAAGTTTTGCACAATTCAACAGTCTATCTATGTGTGGGTGTATGCGAGTAGAACCATTACTACTACACCCAGAGTCTAATAACTCAAAGAAAACACAAGACAAATTGACTAATCGTGGTCTACATTACTATATCACTGGTTCAACCAGTAATAACTCAACTACAAAAGTATCGAGTATCACTGCAAGCTAAAGTTACACCTCAGCCCAGTAAGGTATTTCTAATCATACCAGTAAATCCATAGTACTGAGCAGTTTTCCTTTATCTCCTAGCATAACGATTAGGGTTCACTTTGTCAGTATTTGCAGACTGATCATTCAAATCATCAGATTTCTCAACGCTTAAACTACCCTCCTTACTGTTCTCGTCAATGACCTCTGACTCTTGAGTCGATAGATCACCGTCTCCTGACAAGGCAGAACAACTGACCTCAGGGTTGGACAACTGGTCATTTTGAACGGTGCTGGTATCACTGTCTATTTCCACAGTGTTTCAACTGGACACTCAATGGCATCATGTCCGCCACCTTGGTCTCCAAACCAGCACTTTCACCTGGCTTACCAATTTGTTGTCGTTGATCTAAAGGTAACAACTTCACCTTTTCGAACCAAAAGTCCAAGGGTTTCCCACTATACCTTTTCAACTTTTCGTAAAGAACCACCTTAAGTTTAGAACAGGGAGTTTTCTGGATCCTGTACACCACAGCTGAAATCCTGCTTAAAACCAGATATTGGCCCTCAAACATCATTTGCAATTTAGGTGCATATCCTTTTCTCCGCCGCTCATCCCTAAGCCATACAAAGTCACCAACTTTGAAACCTCTCTTCGCAACATTACGATCATAACTCAACTTCTGTTGCCTCGCTATGACAAAAAGCAACTCTGGTGCATGCTCGTGTCTCCTGCAACCTTTCTCCTAAACTGATTACAAAATCCAAGGAAACACCTTCCACATCATCTGAAAACTTAACTGCTAATGTTGCTTCCAGGGGGAGTAAATCTCCATCACAAGCATCACAAATGGATGAGGAGTACACTGGTAAGCCTCAGTAGCCAGGCTCAAATTTTCATCCAAATCAGTTTATCCCTCCTTGGTGTCAATATAAGACCGTATGTACGCAACCAAGAAATGATTATACTGTTCAATCTGTCCTTCAGTGTAAGGATGATGAAGTGTGGTGTAAGTCTTACATGTTTCCAACAAAGCACACACTTCCTTAAACATGTTCGACACAAAAGTCCATCCCAAATCACTGTGACACTCCAAGGTTGAACCAAAACGGTTGATGAAATTATCCACCAAAACCTTAGCAACAGTACGCCTCCACCAATTTGGTGAAATAATCTCCTACAACAACAATCTTATGTTTTCTGTCTAGGACTCTGGGAACGGTCCCACCACATCCAGTGCTATGCGCTCCATACAAGCCCCTACAGTGTAAATCTGCAAAAGTGCACACTTACTGACCCGAGAAGGCTTATTACAAGCACACACATTACACTGTCTTATATAAGCTCGCACATCAACACTCATACCAAAACAGTAGTACCCTAACCTGACTTTCGCTTAAGTCAGAGTCATACCAGAATGACTCCCTAGCTTTGAATCATGAATCTCTGCTAGCAACGATATATCATACACCTTTGGCAATATCAATCACCATCATACAGCTTTTCCGTCAGTAGTTTCATACAACTTGTATAAAATTCTGTTGCACATGGGCAGCTGTGCATAAGACGCTTAGTATGTTTTAACTACTGGCGATTTGGATGAAATTTCCTCCCAAGGAGGGCGCTCAAGGCCCTCATCAACATAATTCATAATTACTGCTATGTCTGAATCAGCAAGCTGTTGACGTCTAATCTCCTCCTTGGACCAGGGGCACTCAAGGGACAAAACTTCGTGTCCTTACTATCTAAGCCAGTTACCTTCCTTGGCAGCTTCTGGGAACTAATCAGAATAGACTTTCTGTCTCTTGAGACCACACACTCTACCTTTGTTTCCCACTGAAACATAACCAACCAGCTCACATCCACGATCTACATCCTCCAAACAATCATGGGTCTCATTTCGAGGCGAACGGTCTCTCTATTCATTGCCACCATGATCCCTACCACAATGTTTACATGCCTTAACAGGCATACAGCTAAGGGCGTCAGCATTCTGGTATCGCTTACAAGCTCTATGCTCTATTTTAAAATCAAACTGCCCTAACACTTCCAGCCAGTGAGCTAGGTGCCCTTCCAAATTCTCGAATGACAACAGCCATGTCAATAAGAATGGCCAGTGCGGACAACAAATAGTCTCTCTAGCAAATAATGCTTTTAAAAAACGCTTGACATAATAAGTCACGATCGCCAACAATTCCCTGTGAGTAACACAGTAGTTTCTTTCACTTCTACTCAGTACACGACTCACATACGAAACAGGCCTCTCAACCCAGTCCTGAATCTGACTCAATACTGCTCCAATACCGGTCAAACTGGCATCCGTATCCAAGACAAATGGTGCTTCCGACAAAGGGAACTTTTACCACTCAAAGCCCAACTGGCAGTCCTCAGACCACTGAAACACAGTGCTCTTCTTTGTTAAATCATGCAAAGGCTGGGCCAAAACAGTGAACCTTGCACAAACCGTCTTTAATAGGACGCCAAGCCCACAAAACTTTGCACTTCATTCAATGACTTTGGTACTGGCCAATCCTTTACACACATCTTTTTGGGATCAGTTGTTACTCCTTTCTTCCACACTCTGTGTCCAAGAAACTCAACTTACGGTGTAAATAAAACACATTTGTTTGGCTTTAACTTAAGGTTAGCTGCCTTCAGCCTCCGAAAAACTATGTCCAACCATTCCCACTCAGATTCGAAAGAATCAGCGAAAACAATTATGTCATCTAAGTACAACAACAAAATGTTCCTCTGCAGCCATCGAAACATTTTCTCCATTAACCCTTTGAAAGTCGCTGCTGCATTACAGAGCCCCATCAGGAGTACTGTCCACTGCGAATGTCGACCAGTCGGGGTCACAATGGCAGTTTTCTATCGGCTGCACTTATCCAACTCTACCTGGTGATAACGCATCTGAAGGTCCAGAGTGATAAAAACAGAAGCATTATACATGGCTTCCAAGTCCTCTTGTATACGTGGAATGGGTTTGGCGTCCTTGACAGTGACCGCATTGAGTCTAAGAAAGTCCACCACCAAGCATTGACTCCCATCTTTCTTGGCCATCAAAAGACAAGGCGAAGACCAAGGATATTCAGACTCAACTACCAACCCTTTATCCACCATAGACTGTACTTGCTTCTCTATTTCATTCTTCTTCAAATAGAGGCCCCTAAAAGAAGCAACCTTAATTAGCTTCACATCCCCTGTGTCAATGTGATGAGTCTTCACATCCGTCCTGCCAATATCTATAGAGTTCTTACTAAACACATCTGAATATTCAATTAACAATTCAGCTACCTTTTGCTTTTTTCCAAACTCTCCAAATTCTGAGCAGTATGATCATACAAGTCCTTCAAATGTGCTGGCACCTGTGGTATGACAGCACCTTTTGTTACTCTGTCCCCAACCACAGTCTCCTGCAAGCTACTAGAATGGCCTCTTTAGGGCGCACTCTCCGACCCTTGTCTGTCAATATCAACATCAAATGGGGACGGTCTAATATCAAGATCACTAACACAAATCAGACTCAATACGGCCAGTGTCTGCCCTTTCTTTTTTTCCCATATGTCACAACCTGGCATGAACACCCAAACAGGATGTAACCTTGGACCCGGAGTCACCAATGCATCCGCAGTACAGTATCCTATTTTAGAATGACGTGTCAGGGCTTTGGGTTCTACGATTGCTGTCAACTTCGACTCAACCTCCTCTGACATACTAGCCACCAGTACCTTCTTGGCTGACCCCTTTCCCAGGTCATTTCATTCTCTCTCTGTCCAGTACGAGGAAAAGAAGACATCTTAACAGGGACGATTGACTCATGACCTGGGGGTACACATTCATATGATGCCACTTGTAACTAACATACAAACGGTCTCAAATTTCTGTCAGCTGTGGGTACCTCCCTACCATTTATGGTCACTGTACCTTTCTGTAAATCCAATTTACAATCAAACAACCGCAACAGATCCATCCCAAGTAACCAAGCACTACCATCTATTAAATCTATTATAAAGATAGGGTAACTAACACTTCTCGCACCACTGGTAACACTGAGGACTGTGTACCCCTTTAATACCATAGCCGAACCATCAGCCTGTATCATCTTGATACCATCTCTGATTATCTTTGGCCTTCTGTTCTCTGGTATCTGACAGTACCATCTGTATGCAACAATAGTATGGGTGCTGCCTGTATCGACTAACAAGTTTTCCTGTATTCCCTCAATGTTAACATCTAGCATCATCATTCGTCTATTGCTACCATCACTACACAGTTTCCCATCTTTCTGTCTCTCAAGATTTTTTCCATTATCAGTACTAGTGCAGGTCTCGCCAAAAGGCTTACTTTTAGACTGTTTCCGGGCTGAACAACAACCTTTTTGTCCAACCTTATGGCTTTTACACCCTGACTTTTATTTTCTCGAGTAGTCATAACTCTCTTACTCTTATTTGCACAATTCTTACGAATATGTCCACTCTGGCCACAAATCCAACAACCACTTTTCACACTTGAAACTCAATCTTTCCTTTTTCAAGTCTGCTACAACGGCAACTATTTGTTCAATCAGCTACAGCTGCTTTAAACAATCTTCACAATTGGTTTTAGGAGATCTCCCAGTTTCATTTATTTTTCTTTTTATGGTTTCCTCCCGACAGCATCAACATATGCCTCAATACATAACTGCTCTCGCTTTTCACCCCATACTTCTGGGTAGGCTTTCCAAATGGTTTCCCTTACAACCTGTGCCAAATCCTGTAGTGACTGACCTGGTTGCCTGCGAATATTGCGAATGGCAAGACTATACGCATCCTCTTGTCCACCATCCTCTTGTTCACGCACGTATTTGCATAATTCATCAAAGGTTAAATACCACCGTGGCCTATGCTAGTCGATGCCACCTTCAGTGCAACACCCTTTAACCTAGCCAACATCACCTGAAATTTACTATGATTATTCCATCCATTTATTATAGCAAAAGCTTTAAAATGAATTTCATACTCAGCAAAATCTGAAGTACAATAAACAGATTCCGGGCGAATTGCACAAAACGCCACTGAACGGCCACTTTCCTACGTATTTCTCCCATCATTCAATGGCAGAGACACGTGATCATCACCCGACTTGCCCTCTGGCAACAGCCCATCACCCCTGCTCGACAGACCAGGCGACCCCATACTCTCTCCACGTACGCATCTACGTGACTCTGTACTGCTTGTCAAACCATTAAAACTGTCTAAAACGAGCGGAGTCAACTCCCCATCCAACTCTCGACCTCGCTGGGGTTCTCTTTGAACGTAAAGGTCGATATTTCTGCAAATCTGCAGCGGACCTCTGTCCCGGCATTATACTTGCCATACCACTGTCCTTGAAATTTCACCTTCAGTGCTCTGTTCAATCACACTTCCATGCCTATCAAGTCCCATCGCCATAACACACACACACACAAATAATAAACTGTATAAGGGCCCTGGACTAAGACATTCCTGGAAAACAGGGTGACACAACCATAAGCACAATGCAAAAATGTGAGAAAGTCTCCCTCTGTTCGAATGTGGCTGCAGGTTTTGTACAGGGTAACCCACACCACACACCACTCTCCAGTCAAGCCTTGGCGGAAAGACTTGTTTCACACGCTCTGATCGTGCAGGACCCCACAAACACTCGAAAACTCACTCTGTCTGCACTCTCACTGGCGACTATGAACCCAACAGGCAAAAACGTCACGCTGAACATCCAACCACTGCCACCAATTGTCATGGAATTCCCAGCCGAACGGGCACCCTCGCTCTGACTCACCAGACAAAGAAATAATCAGGTTTGTCAGCGTTGTCAATTGCCACTCACAGCCATTGTTTGCGGGGACCTCAGTCAATAGAACTTAATCGTCCGAGCGAATTTCACCAGGGATCACAAAAACTGCAAGCCATGCCGCTTTCAGCAGTCCTTCCACGCCAAGACACTAACAAGAAGTCTTATTGGGGCATGCGCACTGCATCTGTCATCATAGAAACCCACCTCGTTCTGTGACAATATTTTGTGCGCACCTTTTCTTTGCGAGTATTTTCAGTGGGGTTGGATTTGTGGCTCATTGATGGCTATACACTATACCCTTTTACTACCTTGATATTTAGACTCGTCCACAGGAAATTTGTTGTATAGTGGTTCTGTCATGTTGCACTGTCGACCGGGACTGTAATCTTCAGCAGCATAGACGACATAAAATACAACATGTGGGCCATAAATAGCAGAGGGGAACTGTGTGAATAACGAAAGGTGTCGGTTGCAATACGTACAAATTTTCAATGTGTTTGTTTGTTTGTTTGTTTATTTTTGGTAAACCTCTACTTGTACCTAAGTGCAATGCGAATGAACTGAATGCAGTCAACAACACTTTGACCATAAAAATCAATGACGTTTCGGAGTGTCATAAGTCCTATTTGCTCAGCTGTTATTGTACATGCTATATTCAAAGGTCACACATACGCATAGCTGTAAATAGTTCCAGTTATAGTGAAAATATAATTCGTATCTTAACATGATAAAATACGGTCTCATATCAGTACCCTTAAAACAATTATAGGAGAATGGCAATACAGGCATGGCATGTATGATAATGCAGATAAATTTACTCTGTATTTCTTGTATTTAAGTAATAATGTACCCTCTTCCTGCCCATAATGGACAAAAGCAAAGTTTACACTACATTCGCATCGTACTGTATGTCGTTGAAAGTTTGCTTTCTTCAATTATGGGCCGGAAGGGGGAACATCATTGCCATTTTTATAGCTTTGGCAATGCCAGTGAATTTGTAGATGTAGAAAACGAATAACAAGGCAGTGTAAACTGAGTTTGAAGCCAGTGAGCATTGTCCGGCATGATCAGCCCCGAATCTGTATACATTTACACACACTCTACACTGCACTGTACACGCTGTCCATGATTCTATTTGGAAATAAAAACGATGTATCTTCCAAGGAAATGAAAAGAAATTGTATCCGTACCGTATACATCGAACTTGAAACAACAACTTTCAATATCATGACATTCAAAATGCTGTAACATGGGAAATGCCAGTCATAAAAAACTGAATGTTCATACATCGACATCAAGCAGCGAGCTGCATGGCATTGGATGGTCGATACGATCAGTAAATGTCGGTCATAGTACAGCATTCAATTGCAAACAATATCAACAGAGTACAGCATTGTTATTCAAATGTTTAAATTTCGTTAATAATTGTGTCTATAAATTTAAATGTCCATGGCTTCTTGCTATTTTATTTTGTCGAACGGGAAAACTCAACGCAAACTTGTTCTTCAAAGGTACAGTTGACAAACATACTTGGGTCGAGAACAATGCAAGGTGAAATCACTGAAAAGGAGAAAAAACGATGAATGAAAGTTGTCGCCGATTACAGTTGGTGCATCTGATCGTGGTAGCCGAGATATTAGATCAACAGAGAGTCAACGGTCGTAATGATTGTTGGTCGTAGGTAGCCTTGTCAACACTTATAATGGCCCCGAGTCATTTTGGCAGACGCTACCGGTCAAGGTTGATGACAGCTGCTGTTGTTGTCCCATTGATAGCTTGTTCGAGTAGCTTTACACACTTGCTTCTTTTACATGGCTATAGTATGCCATATGTTAAACACAGCATACTTAGTTCTGAGCGTATTGAGTTCTGCTTCACCTATACATCAACGAAGCGAGCCATGTTGGGATGTTGTAAACAAAGTAGTAGTACCGCATAAGCCAGGTAATCGGACGGGGACAGCTGAGCGCGAGACGGACAGAGCAGACGACAAGTGTATGCGGGAGGATTCAAAGAAATTGATAAATTACTCAGTAAGGCATTTTTATCGATATTGTGCGCCATTATCAAGATTTATCGTTTCATGTATAACATATTTTATCCCTGTTTTCCTTCTTTTTAAATGCGCAGTCCTTTATTTTCAATGCTCGCTGTGGGGCCGCAACAATCAGATAATCAGATACAAAAAAAAATCAGGGAGTATGACGTCAGAAGATTCACTGGTATTGACAAAGCTATATTGTAATATAGAATAATACACGTTAATTATTATAGTCCGCATGAATACAGGCTTGCTGAATACAAGCGATGGATATTTGACTTTGTTCATCTGTTAATGCACAATGCGGCTAAAATGCAGACAATAATAACATGCTGATACTGTTAGTGTATTAGGGTTTTCATGCATTGAAACCAGACTATGATTAACATACCTTTCCGAACTTAGAAGTGATTGTAATGGGGGTCTTCTTCTTATTATCTACGTTTGTGTCGACATCAACGACTTGATATCCTCTGAGACAACAAAATAGAAAATCTCATTTATAGTCAAATAAATACTGCCGCTTTTCTTTACCAAGCATAAATTTGAATTGACCTACAGGATTCACATTAATTTTTTTCCGGGTATTAATTTTGTGTGCCTGAGCTTCTGTTCAATGGAATAAAATATCCGCCTTGACGGGTGTCAGGGTATACTTAAAGGGTAATCAATACATTATGATTTTATTTTGATTTAATTCCATACCATGGGGACAATGTGATATATACATACCTCCAGATGAGTGCAAAGAAATCAATGTTCAGATGCAAGCACACAAATCCTATTTGCATGTAAGAGTATCTAAATATAACGTAAAGAACTGAAAAGCAAGCTTTGAATTAAAGAGAGACATTCTTGTAATTTTTCAATCAGATACACCATTGCAATTACCCACAGATCCTTTGACCCGAATCACTGGACTATCATGTCAAATAAATTTCGTCTTAACATGTGGCTTATTTGTTGTAATTTTGCATCAACCTTGGTGCGTCGTCAGACATTAAATTTTAATTATATCGAGCCGTCAGCTGTCAGAAGATCTCGGTTAATAGCACGAAGATCACCTTTAGCACAGGTTTGTCTAGAGATTTTCAAAAAAACTTTTCTCCAGTTGGAGATTGGCCCCAAATTATTATTGCATTCGTACGCATAAGTACACCTCTTTACGTAAAAAAATCGTTGCACGTTCTGCCAATCACGTTTTCGAGAAGTTATATATAATATATAGGTGAAGATATTTCAAGTGTATGTACCCTAGTACTCTGACAATTTATGAATATCGATGTTCGAATAAATGAGTGTGGGGGCTCTGCGACAGGAAACTCTTTGACTTAGCCTTTGGCAAATGACTATAATACCTGATTCCAGGCTTTAAGGCAATATATTCAACAATTTGATGGCAATACGCTCAGGCACGACTCAGTTGATTCAGTTAAAATGATCGATCTTTAGCGTGACATTTTTCAAGTTTATGATCATTACTTTTGCTAACCTATGACAGACGAATGCAATAACTGTGATTATTGAACAATTGATGTCATAAACAATGTTGTGTCATTGAGTAAATAGTTAGCCATTTCAACACAAATGATTCCAGTAATTTTGCAAATTGTGTGAAAGAGCGCCGACATGAAAACAGATGGCATTACAAAATACACTTTATGCAATAGATGCTTAGTACTAAAATCCTAATACTGTGTGCTACAATGATAGTCCTTAAAATCAGTTAACATACCGATTCAAAATGGCTTCATAAATGTCAATAAGAAACTGCAAACGAACTTCGTTCTGCTTGTAATTCTTCTTTTGCTTTTCCATTTCCTGGCAAGTTTGACGGAGTTTTTTCAATTCCTTATTTACTTTGTTCATCTCTACTTGGTGTTTTTTCACTTCCTCTTTTAACTAAAGTCGTATGTGAGAAAAGATGAAAAGGAGGACGAAAATCAGACATGCTGTATCAGTGGTAGTGCAGTACCAATGAGACAAAAGATACATATGTTACTTAGCTATATCAGTAAAAGCCTCGTTCCGTCACCCGCTATAGTGAATGTAACTTACCCATTTTATACACACATCTACACATAAAGCACATCAAAAAATTAAAACTAAAACGTGAATCGACACAGTTCTTCCTTAATGAAGTGAATGTATGTCACTCTTAATTTGCATAACCAGAGGTCCAGAACTGTCGTACGTAAATGGGTGCCATTCATTAATATCGATGAGAGAAAAGCAGTAAATCAAATCCTTTGATGGTGTTTGGACTTGCTAGCCATCATATTATATCTTCTTAGAAGCCATAGAGAGCTATTTGTATAAGTTGCAGCTAAATCTGATGCGTAAAATGTCTGAGAGGACCTCTTTTAATATAGAAACTATGAAAGCACAGCTAATGATGACAAAAAACTGTCTTTTTAACTATTATCGTAGTCATGAAAAAGCACCTTTAGAAAACCTGTAACACAAAGGAAAATAATTGCATCAATGAGAACACAAATATCTTGTCATTTTTTCTCTTTCTAAAATATGTCGCTGTATCACATAAATTATAACAATATTACTGCATGTTGCTTTCTTTTACTGAATGCTCATAGAGAAAACAGGAAAGAATCGGGAATTTGCCATGCTTTTCAAATGTACTGCAGATTTCATAATGATCAGTATACTTTGCAATACACTTTCAGTTTGCAAACATCAAGATATCTCTGACACATAGCTCTGGTATATTAAAGTACCGCGCCTGAAGGGCACGCCAAAAATTAAACATTCAGCTATCTGTGATATGTATCTGATACATTTAATCATGCGCCCGAAAGGTTTGCTAAAAATACGTCTGATATATTAAAGTAGCATGCCCAATTATTAAACGTACAGATACCTGTGATATATATATCTGTGTCTGAAATAATGAAGTAACCGGTCCTTTATTGAAGTTACGCGCCCAAAGGGCCCACCGAAAAATGCGACTGAATGATGAAATTCGAGGTTGACATGAAGCATTTTAGGCCAGTATGAGCCCATGTTGAAATTCAAAACACAGACCCACCCCATTGGGTATTTCAAAAACATTGTGACCCCTTCAACCAAGTCAAAAAATAGCTGACCCTCCCCAAGTGAATCCATCCCCCCGGCCGAAGAAACTGACCAGTTCCTCACGACGTCATGAAATGCTTGGTGAACCTAGATGAGTACCACAGAGTGGGGCATAATATTTTAGTAAGTCCCACAGCGACGGGACGGGGTGAAACTTCAATTGAAGCAATTTGCAGACTTATGTGCAGTTTGTCGTAAGTAATTGCGTACTGTGCTGTCCTCCGCCGGAAGTTACTCAGAACAAGCCACTAGCCATTGGGTTGCACCAAAAAAAAAAATCTCATTATTGAAATTATGCGCCCGAACGGCGCACCGAAAAATGCAACTGAAGGATGAAATTTGTGGTTGGCATGATGCATTTTAGGCATGTATGAGCCCATGTCGAAGTTCAAAAAGACACTTACCCCTACCCCATATTGGGCAGTTCAAAAACATGGTGACCCCCTTCACCAAAGTCAAAAACTGGGTGACTCCCCACATGAATTCAACCCCTAACACCCCCAACCCCCACCGAAGAAACTGACCAGTACCTCGGGCCGTCATCGTCTGCTCCGTGAACCTATATTGGTACCACAGAGGGGGCATAATATCATAATTAAGTCCTATAGCAAGGGGATTTGGTGATGCTTCGATCGATCGAAGCGATTTGCAGACTGTTGTACAGTTTGTCGTTAGTGTAATGTTATAGACAAAAACTGAACTTCATCAGATAGACCTATTCACCCCTGCAGATAAATAGTATCAGCTTGCGCATGTGTTTATCATTGTTGTTGAGGCCACTATTTTGAGCAAAGAATAAATCTACGTCCTCTCGGACAAGTTGTTGTTATAAATAACTTGTCTTTCGTTATTTCCTTCACGTCATTTAAGGCATGACGTTACAAAGGGGGTCAGGAGTGGAGACCTATGCTAAAATGGAAGCATTTTGAGTGGTCCTGTTCATGGCAATCGAGCTCACAAAGACAGTTGTCCAATCGACGTGAGTACTGAGAACGGTAAAGAAATTTTCTCATTTCCATATAGTTCAGACAGTGCAGTTTTCAGTTCACATTGAAAAGCAACAGTTTCCGACCAGTGATCAACTTTCGTGTCCAATGTTCCATTACCGCCCAAACTGGAGCTAAAGGGTGATATGTCGAAGAAATGGAAGAAATGGAAACAGATTTGGGACGCGTATGAGGCCCTGACGAAATTCCATGAGAAAGACCACAGGAGTAGAGTAGCTGAATTCATCACCTGTATTGGAGTCGATGCCCTTGGCACACATAACAGCCGACCTTATCAAAATAAAGGTGAGAAGGAAAATATCGAGAATTCTAGAACTTCAGACAAACTACTGAGTTTGGAAATCCATTGTCATCTATGAGAGTTATGTGTTGAATAATCAAGCAAAAGAGCCAGAAGAATGCATAGAGGTGGATGAGTTAGCTCTGTGTGGCCTAACGACAACGTGTAATTAGGGCACACTAAACGATGGGCTCATGCGTGATAGGATTGTCTGTTGTCTTCGAGAAAATAGCGTAAGAAGAAAATTGCTCCAGGATGCACATCTAACACTCACTAAATGCTTAGATATATGCAAAGCTGCTGAAAGTACTTCCATACAAATAAAGGCCATTGCTGGTGAACCTATTGAGCAAGCACAAGTAAATACAGTAACCAGAAGGAAGAGCAGAGAAAGTCGGTCCAATAATAAGCAAAATATGATGATGGAGTTTAAATTCTGTGGCCGTCGCCATGAGAGAAAAAAAAGTCCAACATATGGTAAAACCTGTGCAGTGTGCGGCAAACGAAATCATTTTGCCAGGAACTGTGACAGAAAAGGCAAAGAAGATGGAAAGAAAAACAAGAAAGTATATGTCTTGGAACAAACATATGACACTGAAGGATCCTTGGATGATGATGAGTCTTATCAGTTTCGTTTGATGACAAAAACAAGGGTTTCTAGTGAACGCCGTAAATAAGTCAGGATACTCAAATAGGTTAATGCCAACAATGGAAATAGCAAGCAAACCAGTCCAGATGCAGATAGACTGTGGTGTTACGTGCAATGTGCTGCCAATACAATATTTATCCATGTGGCAGTTATCAAGAAGTCCAATGGTAACCTTCAGAAGCATAGCAAGTAAAGAATGCCAATACTTTGGATTACGAATCTGTCAGTGAGTAACCCCAAGACCATTTATAGGCACAAAGTAAATTTTTTGTGGTTAAGGGCAAGTTCACACCAATGTTGGGTTCAGTCACAGCTCAAATGATGAAATAAATAAACGTAGAATGAAGTAATATGCAAATGAACATTCATAGAGTACATTCATACATTCAACGTTCACTGTCACATGTAGAGTCTGGTGAGAGACTAGCCAAAGGGAAAATACTGTCAACATATCGTGATCTATTCAAAGGATTAGGTTGCATGGAAGGCAAGCTGTACTTGGAGGTAGGTGAGTCAGTTGTTCCAGCCATAATGGCGCCACGTCGAGTACCAGTTGTATGGAAAAACAACAACTCAGAGATGAGTTGGATCGACTAGAGAAGCGTTGCACTAAAACAAAGATGGATGAGCATACCAAATTGGTATCAAGCCTTGTGATTATGAAGAAATCTACTGGAGCCATTCGTCCGTCTATTGACCCAAGATATTTGGAAAGAGCATTGAAGAGAAGTTATAATCCTCTAAAGAAATTGAAAATGTTTTACAAGCGCTCACTAAAGCTAAGATCTTTAGCAAAAGTACACCAGGTCGTTGTGAGCTCATACAGTGTGAAAACCGAGGTTGGACGAGTGTTCAGGAGAAATCGTAAATTTTTCAGGAAGTCTGCCAAGTTATTCATACCAGACTCTCTGCAATTATTGCCACGTCCACGAGTACAGCCACAGAAAACAAGTACTTCAGAGAGTACTACCCCTGAGCCACTACAAGTTTCTTCATCTCCATAGAAACAGCCAGTTCGAAGCCAAACAAAATGTGAATCAAGAGATGTGCCAGTGTCTAGTTCACCAGTAAAACAAAAGTTGGCATCGAGAGTTGAGAGCAGCTTGACTGGAACGTACATTTGCCATGTGTCAACACCATCAACACGTCTCAAAGACCATGTTGCCTGAAAAGTTACTCACCTTTTAAATATTTGCAGATAATCATTTGGAACAATTCATGATTTGAGAAGTTCAGTGGTTTCATTGTTCTGTATTCAGTATGTTCTAGGATTGGCACATGCTTTGCGAAGAAGGAAAGGTGTAATGTTAGGGACAAAAACTGAACCTTATTAGATAGACCTATTCACCACTGCAGATAAATAGTACAATTTTCAAATTTGATAATGGTCTTTCCGTCTCAGCAGTCTTCGACTTTTGCCATGGTAGTCGGCTGAGGTCGAGTAAGACAACAAACAAAGGCTATCACGGTCATCTTTATTTCATGAAGAACTACTCACATTACTTTTTTGAGTGTAGACGTTCTTAAAAGTTGTAAAACGCACAAGAAGTGGAGTCTGTGCAGTCATGGATGTAAGGGTGCAGGAGGGCCTGATTATCCCTTTCACACCTATTATTTTATTTGTCTATGCTGGCCTTTTCAGTTGTGGCATAGTTGTCATGATCAGGATGGCTAAGACACTCAATGGATGTATCCTTGTGCAAGTGTTTTTCATTGTTGTCGAGGCCACTGTTTTGAGCCAGGAATAAATTCACTTCTACATCTTGAGCTACGTAGAAGACACATACAAATGATACACAGGTCGCAATAATGGTGTGTCGTTCGTATCATGGCATCATACGTCGCCCAGTAAAATCAACGACTTTGTGGTAAATAACTCGAAGTAAAGGGCAATCAAACGCCTGAGAGCATGGTATAAATTTAAATCAGAATTGTTTGAATATATAATAGAGCTGACCAAAGCAGTAGACCAAAGGTAAAGGGAAGAGAACCTGAAAACAAAGTTGTGATCGTATCCGGTCCCATGTGGAATATAAGAGAGGTTAAGATTTCATACGGGAACCGAACAAAAAGCAGCGTGGTAAACCTTGAACTGGACGACATCTCAGGCCTATCTTCATGCAAATGCTATGAACTATGCAAATAAGATGACCCGGGCCTATCCACGATACAATTAATCAGTATATATGTACACATCATTGCAGCAGTTGACCCCGGCCTAACCACAAATACATGTTCACACTTTAGAGACAACTTTCAGTATAATCTTCTTAAAAATTCATCGCTCAATAATTTTCTTGATCAAATAAAAAAATCATAGAAATGGTTTTCAGGTTGGGTAAAATGCACAACTTGACAGCAAAATTCATGTTAGAAAAGAAGTCATCGCAACGTCAGAGGTCATGAGTGAACGTTGAACAAAGTGTTTTGCAACCCTCTCCAAGCTTTCCATATTGTAGGCAGGTACGACAGCAAAATTCCTTAATTCTGACTATTTTTGAAGTGGTAGTGCGTCCGTCATCAAACGACCATTACAAATCTAGAATGGCTTATAAAAGCACTAAGAGAAAACCAAACAAACATCAAGATGACGAACGAGGGAAACGAGGTAAAGTTTGTGAATAAAAAACTGTATATGAACAACAAGTTATATGAGATACCATCGTAATGACATTTAGCCTACGTCAAATACTTTCTAACCTTAGTTACCCTGCTGTAAACTATATTTTGTTTTATCGCCTGAAGCTTTGAAATGACTGAGTGAAGTTTTGCTGGTTTTGCATGGCTATTTTCTGCGATGACGCCATTGCTTTTGGACATCGTGACGTTTTACATACAGCATTGTGTTAGCATGCTTCTTGGATTACACTCTAGGTGTGTGGGATACTGCTGAATTCTTGCAAAATTTTTCCCTTTTTGTATGAGGCGTTTTGTAAGGTTTAATCCTGGTTGGCTGATTCTCATGATTTATGGTCTCAGTTTGCACAGGTACACGAAAACTGTTATGGGAAAATACCTTCCAAGGCGCTTCACATAAGCACATTTTATTTATTTTATTTCTTGCCATGGTCAATACTTTAGATACCATAGGGGCGTGGGTTATCTTCCTTTCCTTTGACTCAAGCACACACTTTTCCCTAAGTCCTGTTTGTTTGCTTCTGTGTCCCAAATTTCTTTTTTCTGGTTTTGCCTTTTGTAATTTGGGACTGCTTTGCTCAACATAGTAGCCTTTGTGTTTTGGACTTCACTGTTGTAGGCGTCGTTCATCTGTTTTGCTGTTTCAGTTATTGTTTCCCTTGTTCTTTTGATGCTGATCTTTGGGTTGTGTTGTTCTGTCTTGTTTGTTTTTCTTTGTTTTCACAATTTCAAGTTCTCATGCTTTTTATTATATAATTATATTTTTCAATACTCTTACTGTCAGATGCACTATATTTTAGTGCAAAACTTGCATATATATGACAGAGAATATTGATATTATCTCCCTTAATACCAGGGGTTCCGGGTGGGAGGGGGTTAGGAAAAGGAAAACCCCTTTTGATAGGCCAATAAGAAACAAACCAAGCATTCCTTGGAGAAACCCATAGCAGCCCAAAGGATAAGCTAATTTAGCCTCGCCAATTTTCCGGTCATTGTTTTCTCATTGTTCTTCAAATAGTCGAGGAGCAGCTATTATTTTCCTCGATATAGACTTTTTCAGTGAACAGATCTTTTCAGTATTCAAAGAGGTTTACGACAGGGTGACCCTCTTTCGCCCGCGCTTTTTATCCTTAGTTTGGAAGCGCTTCTTGTTGGTGTAAACCAAGACTCTACTATTAAAGGTATAAGTGTGTTAGGCAAGATCACAAAGAATTCTGCATTTGCAGATGACCTCACATGTTTCTTAGCTGAAGAGAAATCTGTCTTAAATCTGCTCTCAATCCTGAAAAAGGTGTAAGTTTGCTTCAGTTCTTAGAGTTTATTTTAGTTAAACGGAGGCAATGTGGTTGGAGAAGTAGAGGAACTAGTCAAATCATCCCTTTGGTATTTCCTGGCCAAAAGAACCACTTAAAATTGTGGGAATCTATTTTGCCTATGACGATGAAGGAAAATATCACAGCCCCTTTGAAGTCGATAATTTTGTTGATTTATTTCTGAAAAATGAGGAATTTGGAACAATGCAAATATTCTTGTTAGTAACAAATCTGTTTTGCATCCATATTTGTACGTAAAGGTATTATTTATTTATCTGATATTTTTTGGAACAATTCTAAATTTAAAAATCAAGCTGATATTAAAGTTCTTAGGTGTAATTTAAACCATTTATGTTTTGGTTGGGTATTCTTGATGCTATTCAATTGAAGTGGAAAGAATGTGACCCTGTGCTAGTAAGACCAGTATTGCCAATTGGAATCTTTCTCAAAACAAAGTTTGTTTGCTTATCTAGCTGCAAAGTAAGATGTATTAGAAGGCATCTTTCATCCAATTAATTCATACCAGCAAAATGTAAACTTTACTTCTCACATTTGTTCACCTTATAAAACAGGAATGGCCAGAGAAATTTTTGTTACCTTTTAAAGTATCTCTAGAGTCTACTTTTACAAGATTTTCAATAGAAATTAGTACACAATTTGATTTATACAAACAGAAGACAATACAGAATGAACAATCCTCGAACAAAGAGTAGTCTTTGCACCTTTTGTGAACAAGTACAAGAGACCTTGATGCATCTTTTTGCTGAATGTGAGAGTATCCCATGTGTGTTGAATGGTTTCATTCTTTTATGGAGTTCTTTGACTGAAGCCCTACGGAAACTATCTGCTACACAATTTTTGCTGCGTGAGACCTCTTTCTCAGATCTTCTGAATCATCTCTTACTGATTGTAAAGAATACAATTTTGACTGTAAAATAATAAAGAAGATGATTCATTCTTTAAGATTAGTTACCTTAAACATTAGAACTACTACAAAACAGACTGAACTGTATTTGCAAAATGATACGAGAGCTATAGAACCTTTCTAGACAAATGGTCTGTTTTTAAAGTATGACTCCTCTGTGAGATGCAGAAGTCTTATGCACGTATTTGTATTTTTCCCTTTTTTCAACTAAGTCGTCTGTTGTAAAGAAAGGAAAGAACTCGAAATAAAAATATGTTCAAAGAGGGATTGGTCGCAAAGGTGGAAAGCTACCTTAATTCCAGCCGGAAATGTGATTATGCACATTTATACAAATATGACTATATGGATCTTAAGAATAGCAATAATATAATATATTATCTGACAAACATCCCCTTAAGAAGGAAGGAGGAATTATACATCCAAAGAATTTCTGGACACCATTATATCGTAGCATTAGGTACATTTTCATAAATAGATTGATTGTCAAAGGTACCTATATGTAAATTAACATATTTGTAGCTGAAGCCATCCGTAATTTTAAAATGCTAAGAGCTTACTGACCTTTGCATCATAGTCCTTTTCGTACTTTTTGAATCTTTCTGTAAACTGAGAAACGTGTTCCATTATGATGACTCGACATCTTTCATTGTCATCAGGCGGGCATTTCAGTGCATTTTCAAGTGTTGTTAGTTTTATTTCCTGAGTAACGAGGAACAAAATAAATCAGTTCATACATGCAAGATTATTTTTGTTTATAACTGGGCAAAATGCTTGATATACATTCAGTATATTTACGTATATAGAACACAAAATAAGTCGTATACGTTACGTATAT
This sequence comes from Ptychodera flava, assembly GCA_001465055.1. Taxonomy (NCBI): domain Eukaryota; kingdom Metazoa; phylum Hemichordata; class Enteropneusta; family Ptychoderidae; genus Ptychodera; species Ptychodera flava. Next base: position 43,232 of record LD349097.1, on the reverse strand, counting down.
CTTTGCATATGGAAGATATCAATACCTGGATATACGTAGCATGTTTCTATGCAGAAAACGGGTATATACGTAACGCAGATCTTTGCACACAAAGTGTACATTGTACTTGTGCATTTTACAAGTATACGTACGTACCTGTATACTTAACGTATTTGACAAATGCAGGGAGTCAGTATATGTGTGTATCTTCTTGTATATCAAGCATTTTGTCCAGTGTGAAGAAGCCAAAAGTTCTCTAAGGTTTCATTATTTATATTTGCATCGCTAAACTGGCTACAGTCGTAGGTCACCTGTATTTCATGTCGATATAATATCCATTTCCTGATATAAATTTCCATAACATAAAAGCCCTTATATGACTTTTTTCATTGTTCCCAATGTCAGCTTACATCAAAACTTTTGCTTTCTAGTTTTATTTCCCCTTTTCCTTTACGTAAAGCCACTTAAAACGATCTCCCAAAATTTGAAAATATCTCGTCTTCCTTCTTCTGTGTAACTGCTTTTATCGATGATTTATTAATGTTATCATCAACACATTTAACGAGAATTCTAGACAAGCTATCATTAATGTTATCAACAACACAGATAAACATACTTGGTAAAACAAAAGATACGAACCAAATTTCCAATAGCACAAAAGGATTTAATAAAATCATCATAGGAATTCTTTAGACGAGACTTTGTCTCCAGTCTTGTCACTTCTTGAGCCTTTTCTGTTACTTGCTCTTGCAGAACTTTATTTTCATATTCCTTGACCATCAATCTAAACACAAAGTAGATCAATACATTAATTTGATCTTTTGAACACAGATGAACATGAACAAAAGAGAACATTTAGTATATAAATGGTGATTAATTTCGAAACACGCTCGAAATCCAGGAAAAGGTTCACAACCTAACATAGTATATTTACTGAACTGAATAAAATTCAGATAATGATACAGCATATGAAAAACAACGGTTACTTAAAATGAATAACTTCAATTGTCAATACAATGTAAGTTTATATATATATATATATATATATATATATATATATATATATATATATATATATATATATATATATATATATATATATATATGTGTGTGTGTGTGTGTGTGTGTGTGTGTGTGTGTGTGTGTGGTGCGTAAGTGTGTGAGACAGTCAAGAGTAGAAATCAAATTTAATGTCACTATCATGAAAATTAATTTTTACGTTTGGAAAGTCAAACAAAGGTGCCTCACCGAAAAGGGTTTTTACTTAAATTTGTTATATTCAAAAATTTATTTGATCTCTTAATTTGATTAAACTTATAACTACGGGGTGTTTACGTGGCAGTTATGTGCTACCGATATGGGTTACATACAAGCTTCAGGTCTGATGAATTTCTTTCTGCCATAGTAATGTTGTGTCCATAGCAACTCTTTTTTGGATTGTTGTGCATATAAAGACAAAAAGGATTGATTATAAAAAGTGTTATTCACAGATTTTGCCTCTGTGAGAAAACTTTTTAAATATCTATATGATAATCTACCTTCCAAAAGTTTGTAGACCATCAAAATCTATAGGCAAGAATGATATTAATTTCAATAGGGTTAGGAGAATGTTTTTAATAACAGCTCTAGCGTTATAGTAGGCTTACACACTTCACGTAAAACACAACACTTTCAAAGACTCCAATGCCAAACTTGTGTCTGCTTAGATCAGAGACAGCAGTAGTAAGTTTGGAGGCAACTTACATTTGGAGTACAGCAAGACACGACCATCAGCGCCAAACCCTGAGCTTGTGCACAGGATAAGTTGCTGATAAAGGCCCTTACGTATTTGCAATTATGCAACATGAATATGTGTTTAATTCAACAGTTTTTTTGTCTAACAAAACTGACAAAATATCATTTTTTCAAGGTTGAGCAAATTATCTACGTACAGGACAATTTAATTTTTCAGAGTAGGGTTTTGAGCTCTTTCATTTTTGTCCTTGCAAATTGGGAGCCCCCATGGATATTCTTCAGGCGACAAAAATAGAGAAAGGTTACTGCCCCAAGAAAAGACAGAATCTCACAAAAAGGCATGCGGACAACTGGAAAGTAAAAGTGAGGTACGTGTTATAAATAACGCAAAGGTAGGTTTTCAGTCTAAAGTCATGAATTTTGAAGGAGGAGGTGACTAAAGTGCCAGTTTTGGTGAATTATGGTACATCGTTTTGCAATGCTATCACAATCAAAGTAAGACTATTCGATTCAGTTGACGTTTTATTGTTCGTTATATTTGAAAAGCACTTTAGAGCTGTATGCACCACCTTTTAAATAATTGATAGTTATGCAAACGGGTATAGTCAATTTTTGAGATCAAGAGGGAATAAGTGTTAACCCTGCACATGAATTTAAAGAACCACGACGTTGATATTACTTCAAGGACTTTAGATAAGTCCAAATACAAACGTATATGACATACAATAACTGCATAGTGATATGACTTATTGTGACTTTTTAACTTTGTCTGCAGACTAATGAAAAAAAAAAAACATTATTAATAAAAATCCATGAAGAATATTATATGAAGTCATAAGAGACAAACCTCTGGAACAATATCACAAAACAAAATATTATTGAAGAATAAATCGTGAATTTGGTTTTGGAAGATGAAATAAACTTACAAGATCCAGATTAAATGACTTGCTCAAAAAGCAATATTTTTGTTTTACTAAAATTGTACGAATATACGGCTAGTTTTCAATCGGGTTCGAACTCACAACATACGGCATCAGTCGCCTAGCGGAGAGGCAACAGACAGAACCGCTCGGCTAAATCTCCACTCTCAAAAATAATGGTTCAATAACCGGCTAAGTTGTTACATTTTTCTGACTGCGACCGCTCCACACGTTGTAGAGTTCGTGAAGCACTCACGCACGTACGCTCACTATCACACATTGCACACACACAAACTTTATCGAGGCGAAGCAATGAATACATCGCTTAAACTGGGCGAACGACAGTCTCGGGGACAATTCTGTCCAACAAATAAAGACATTGGAACAAACAAGTGATTTCTTTTAAACTCTTAATTTTGTTTCCAAAAGGTAGCATTGTATTCATTTTAATGATAAGAACATTTTGCACGATCAAACAGCTACACAAGTGTACATTTTCGATGAAACATTAACTGTCAGTTATGCAACAAAGTAAATAATATAATATTATATGGAGCACAGCCCTTTGTGTCGTGCCAGAGATTGAGATTACAGATTTTATTTCCATCTGAAGATGTACAGTCAACATTTACATGTTTAATAATAGCATTAATACACGATTAGTAATAAAAAGAATATAATTGAATTAATTGTAGTTTGCTATATATATTGTAGTAGGACTGCTATGCATAATGTAAAACAAAAATAAAGTAAAACACCCAGTTAACTAGGTCATCCACTGATGCGTATAAATCACATATACACGCTGTGTCAGATCCGTGCAGGTATAGATTTTATATTTACTTTTTTCAAATGTTGGACATAAATTGCAATTTTTGTACGTAACCTTTTGAATTTGCCATGATAATAGCCCACTTCATTCCATAATGGCAGTATAATACGGTCATAATCGTTGCCCTAGTAAGTGTACTGCAAAACGTCCAGTTTAACTGATACCTTAAAGTGGCACTCCCACTTGGTAACATTTTTAAACACATTTTTTAATGCCAACGGTCGATATTTGACGTGGCGACTGCGCGCGGATCCCGAGATATCGATAAAAACATGTCTTCAAAAAATTAAATGTTTGAATTCCTGAGGCCCACCTAAGTTCAGCTTCCGAACATCGAACGTTAGGCACTGGGGCCATTGTCAACTAAGCTATGGAGTACGAGTATACGCTTACGCTACTGTACACCACAATACCACTCGTGTCGGTGATCGGTCATGCCCCGTGGGAGGCGGCAAATATTTAACACGTAAAAACTGATGTTCATGTGGTATTGGTTAAAAATATAATACAACTGATTTAGAATAATAAAAACGACAAAAAATAAGGAAAAGTTTTAAAAAGCTTTACTGAGGTAAGGGCATAATGCTGTATATAAAGTCTTTGCAGTGGGAAGTAAATTATTTGCATCGTTTGAACTTATTATAGACTCCCTAGAATATCGTCAATCAGCACAACAACAAACCTTCGGGGGATTTCGGGTAAAAATCAGTAACGATCGTAAAACTTCAGGATGTGTAAAATACGCTCGGGAAATGACATGCGATCAGCGCGCAGTCGCCACGTCAAATATCGACCGTTGGCATTACAAAACTGTGTTTTAAAAATGTTACCAAGTGGGAGTGCCTTTTTAATCTAATAATGTTCTGGTGGTTAATTAGTTAAGATTCCAAATAAATTATACATTTTCCGAAAGTCTAGATATCGGGGAACATTTTTGTTACCCATAGTGCCACAATTATTTACATAACTATCGCGTGACATATAATTGTCATAACATTTCAAAAATCTGTTTTCCCCGATGTCTTTTCTCTGTACTTCAAAATATTTGACTCAAACTTGCTGGAATGCAAGCTGTAACAACGCTCTTCCAAAGCGTGTCCCAGTTTTTATATATCTTGCTTAGTTTTTTTGGACCACAATATTAAAAAAAGCAACTGCGATTAAATTCACCGCTCTGGAAGATTTCCAGCATAAAAATTGTTTTTTAAATGGTTTAAAAACATTCTGAGACTCGCTTTGGAAGATCATTAGGAGAGCTTGAGCTCACACAATTTCAGTTGTATATCTCCAAGCATTGAAACAAAACACAGGGAAAACCGATTTTTGAAAGGTTAAGCAAATTATCTGTCCCGTGAAAGTCATGTAAAAAATGGTTACACCATGCTGACAAAAATGTTCCCCTATATCCACGCTTTCGTAAAATACGTACTTTACGGGGGTTCCGAGCAAGACACAAGAAACAAGAAACAGCTGTAGTTTTTCATGCGATTTCTCTTTTGATATTAACTTTTACAGTGTTCGAGTAACGAGTACCCCAGTTGATTTGCATGTAATTTGGCACGATTCTTGCTTATATTCCGCAGTTTTTTTCTTGAAAAAAATTAACTTGTCTCCAACCAGAATTGCGTGTGGCGTCAATTAACTTGACTATAATATGTGATGTTATCAATTACAAAAGATAAGTGCAGTCAGTTTAAATGACTTTCTGATCAGTTGCTTGGCGGTCCAAAGCCAGTAATGGTTAGGACTTAAAATTACGTCCTCTTTAGGTACCATTTTCGGTATTCACATCCGCGATATCTTATTTTTTTGTTCTGTTTTTGCCAGTATTGTAGCTTAATGTACACGAAATGTGCTTGAACGATGACTCAAAAAGAGACTAAAGTGAAGAAGGCAATATTCACATCAAAAAGGAATGAATGAAGAAAGAAAGAAAAACGAGTAAATTCAAAGGTGTCCAAGCGCTAGTAGCTTTCGTCCCCGATGAAGAATAGGAAGAAGTTGAACTCAAGCAATAACATGGGACCTTAATGCTTAAGGCCCCCTAGTCAAAGCTAAAAGCAGCATTTCAGAGGCTCAAGTGGTTGCAATTGGCATAGATGCCATTATTAATCATTGAAGATACGGACATTTTAAAGCCTATTGTTGTGTGATACATCCAACGTTTTATGTTTGCACAACACAATTTAGTTTCCTGATGCAATAGGCATAATGGTTATTGTTGCTATTCTAAGTCAATACCTGTTAACAGGATTAACCTGCCTATTCTTATTTGGAAAACACTAGCCATTGCCTAATGTAAGAAAGCTACAAAATGATGACCGACAGGAAAAAAGAGTTTATTATTTTTCATTTAGCAATTTACTGATAAAATTGCTACAACAGCATAGGGAACTAATGACAATTTCTTTCAAAAACGTGCACTTATTTTCCAAATGATAACAAGAGCAAAATCTGAGATCATAAGAATCTTTTAGTAAGTGACTTTTGAACATTATCTTATCATTTTTGCGGGATTTATGTAAATTCGAGAATGGCATACAAACATGTCGAGTGGAACATTAATCACACACTGCAAGTGTTCACACTTACAATGGGAATAGCAAACGTTCAGCCCATTTGATCTTTTGGTTCAACAGAAGAAGAGTTTCATTGCTATTGAAAGTATGTACAAACAAAAAAAAGGTTGCCAAACCAAATGATTGATTAGATTGGTTTTTGTTTGCCAAAAATACAATAACATCGTTATATTTCACTTGATATGCTTGACCTGGTTTTAACGAATTTTGAATATTACATTCTGTTTTTAGGAGTTTTTGTGCAAACTTATGTACGTCCGCAAAACTATGTGGATAAATCCAAATACTTGCGCAACCTTAAAAAAACTCACCCGTATGGTGGTTACTGCAAACTTTCAAATCAGTCTGTAAGTTCTAGAAAGGGCGAAATTTTTGTAAAATTCATTGCATTTTCTTGACGACAAATATAGCAGCCAAGATTTGGTCACCACTAATGATTTTGTTGGCAAATAAAAGTAGTCTCGCAACAAATATAATACAGAAAAAATTGAAGGTTTGCAATTTGGTTTTCAGGGAAGCCATTTTTTGGGGGTTTTTTTCACATTTTTCAACATGGCAACCAAATATCGCAACCTGTCAATTTTTCAAGGGTCGCATTGACGAGCTTTTTATATATCTCTAGATTACTGCATGTTTATATGAAGTGGTTTATGAGGTAATGATCAACATAGCATATACAAAACAGGAAATAGAAGAACAAAGAAGGGGGAATTGGGAAATAAAATATGTAGTAAGAACTATAGGAACCATTTGGCCTTCGCCTCTAGAAATGCTGGTGATGGGCGTTAATGCGATCGCTGCATTATTTTCTAAAACTATAATGATAATACACTTAACGACCAGACAGTATTAATCCTTTCCTTTTTATGCCATGAAAACTTACTAAATTAAAATGAAATGATTGACAGAATGAAACAAGACAATTTGGTATGATTCTGGCGTCAGTACTACGGGTGAAAATATGACAAATATGCAAACAGTAGAAAGAATCATTTGGTAATGTTCCTACTAATAGAAAAATAAAATAATAGAACACTTACTTTTTCTCTAGGTCTCGGATCTTATCTTTGTTTCTCTCTATTTCTTTTTTATACCATTCTAAATTGTCTTCGCCCATTTGCCCATAGAGAGTCCTGCTTTCCTCGAAATCTTCAGGCAACTTTGTCAGAACCCCATGGCAACGTTGGACGCAAGCTAAGATTTCGGTTATGGTTTTTTCCTTGTTCTGTGTCAGCACTGACAAGATTAAAGCAACCAGCTTTTCATTTAACTCCTCCATATTATCCCCTAATGTAGGTGGATCCATGTTCTTCTCCTATGCGGTTTCCTAAACATAACAAGAAATACAATTTAAAAATACATGGGCATGACATAACTTAAAAATACACTGATAAAGTAAAAGTAAGAGTTGTACATATTAAACCAAATATTTCCATCGACCAGCACGGATTTGTTAAAAACAGGTCCACTACAACTAACTGTGTGGATTACACAGATTTCATCTCTGTTTCACTGAACAATAAACAACAGGTAGATGCAATTTACACGGACTTTAGCAAGGCTTTTGACATTGTTTGTCACACACTACTCCTGTACAAAGCCGCCAAATATATTATATGTGGTAACCTGCATAGTTGGCTGGCTTCTTATCTCCATCTTAGACGACAGACGGTAGTGTTTGGTAGTTGCTCGACAAAATGAACACTGCTTCGTCAGATGTGCCCCAGGGTCCACTCTTGGGGCCACTACTTGTTTACTGGTTTAATGTTTATTAACGATATTTCACTGTTAGACATTTCTTCAAACCTCTGAGCTTGTATGCTGACGATGCCAAGATCTATCGCACCATGACATCCCTCGGTAATTGTGTCATGTTACAGCAAGATCTTGACAAATTTGCTCAATGGCGTAACAACTGAAAGCTGAGAGCTGTCACCTAATATCAGTAAATATAAATTCATCAGTTTTACACTTAAGAAAAGATTCATTTCCTCTCTTGATTACTCAATCAATGGTACTCCTCTTCAACGGATGCATGTTGTCAGGATTTGGGCATTCACCTTACTTCCAATCTTAATTATTCTCTTCACATCAATAACATTGTTTCTAGAGCCTTCAAATCTCTGGGTTTTATTAAGCGTCTTTGCCAGCCATTCAATGATATTTCAGCAATTTTTCTCTGTATTTTGTTTATTTAAGATCTTTTCTGGAGTCTGGCTTTTTTGTGTGGTCACCCAACAATTAGGGCCTGTCAGAAATAAAATTGAGCGAGTACAAATTAAGTTTGTGAAATACATTTGTCGCAAACTCAATGTTCACTGCAGTAAATCCAGCTACCCATTTTCTTGCAGAATTCTGAACATTCCTAAGTTATACAATAGAAGACTAACCCTTGACATGTGCTTTTTCTACAAAATAATCCATTCACATTGTGATTCACCAAATATTTTTACATATAATCCATGATATATTTCTCTGTTTGACGTCATCGTATACGAGTGTTTTTCGCGGAGCCGTACAACTTCGATCCCAAGTCGAGAAGTTGTGCGGCTCCGCGAAAAAAACACGAGTATACGATGACGTCATAAAGAGAAAAATACCTTGGGATTATATATTTATCACATGAACTGTCTTCGTATTCTTCTTTTGACGTAGATGGATCAAAATTATCGTAACAAATTGCATGAATTTCGTCGCGATTTGTGTTTTACTTACGCGGAGTACTGTCATTTAAAGAGTAAAGCGGCCCGTCACCCAGGAGATACTTTCATTCATAAATCCTATCAAGCTGAAATTTGATATATCAAATGGTATCTCCACCAACCAGAAATACGGATTCGGTCATGGGAACGTGTCAATCATTGTCTCGCGCTGTACCGATGCCAAGGCAAGTTGACAATCGGCGGACGTAGCTTTCACCGTGCTAGCGACGGATAGCCATAGTATTCAGAGTTACTTAGGATATTTACAAATAGATTTATGAAGCAAATGCAACGGCACAATCGAAACAGTAATTCTCATTCTCAGATATATCGTGGCTTTCAAAATATCACACAAGTTTACGGTCTTTGCGAGCGCGAAAGATTCCGTTCGATGACACACTCATTGCACGTTTGTGCCCTCAACGTTGCCGTCACTGGTGTCTGCCGGCCGCGGTGTCAACTCGTCAACTCCGATCTCGGTCGTAAT
>LD349095.1:68894-84632 GCA_001465055.1 Ptychodera flava | reverse complement strand
TTACTGTCTGTTCTGTGCTGTTTTGTGTCTATGTTTACAACTATTGTCTTACAAATTTTGACCTAGTGTTATTGGATTATGGATTGGTATGATTGCGATTATTTGAAAAGTCCACTGTATGTACATTATACAAATTATATTGTGTGCACTTTGATTTGACAATCATCACTCAGTGATCAAGGTAATATGGACATGCACTTTTTGTGTCGTTGGAAATAATCAGATATCACAAAGAAGACTGTGACGCCTGGTACACAGTTCATATGTCGATTTGTCGACGCCTTATCCCTATACAACCACAGGTACCAGTATTCGTTTCCATCTCATTTGCAGCAAATCAGAGCCGGCATAACATGGGATTCTGGTACTTCTACTTTGCCTTTAAAATCAGTTAAGGCTTGTATCTATCGCATCATTGTACACCTACACCTATGATTTAGTAATCTTGATTGTTCAGCATTTGAAACTGAATACGATTTGGTCAAGATGAACCAATGAGGGAAATACTGAGTAATTTTGCGAAATTCACGGTTTTCTTCTCTTACACGTTGTCCAACTTTCCCTTTTATATGAGTGGCGTTTGCCAGATTTGTTGAGGCCCGTTGCCAGTGATCGTCTAAATTTCCATACCGGTACACTCTACAACATATCCATATCTCAAATGGTATAGAAAGTAAAAGAGTTGAACGTTTGCTCAAATTTTCCTCGATAAATATTTAAACCATTTCTTGTCAATCAAGAATAAAAAGTTTGGGTCAATTTGCAAATAAAATCTTATGTTATTTTATTTTTTTAGCTTTATTTAATGAGGGTAGCCTGGTAAACTCTAAAGAGAGTTTATCTCCCCCAGAGCCCTCGACATTACAACAAATATATACAAAACCACAAAATCAATTTTTAAAGGTGAAAATATAAATAACCACACTTAACAACTGCCACATTTAACAGGAAAAACAAGAAAAAATTAAAATCCTGCCAATATTGTTTTAAATAATAGCTTTTAAAAGAGAGAAGAGTCTCAGAAGATTTGACTTCTGTTTTCAACTTATTCCAGTCCATAGCTCCCTGTACTGACCATGTGTTTTCAAAAACATTAAATTTGGCTCTAGGGATATAAAGCTCAATTTGGGAGCTAGCTCTGGTCACAAGGCTATGACACTGATTAACATATTGAAACATTTCCGTCATATACAATGGGGCTATACCTTTCAAAAAATTAAAAACTAAACACATATTTTTGTATAAAATTCTATCAGGTAAAGGCATAATATGTAATGATCTAAAAAGTCCATTAATCGGATAATTATACTAAGTGCCCATCATAATCGCACAGCGCGTTTCTGTAATTTGAATAACTTGTTTATATTTGCTCTAGTTCCCCATGCACTACAACAAAAGTCCAAATGGGGAAGTATATATGCCTTATAATATGTTCGTCTAGTACTTAATGGTAAATACTGTATTATACGTCTAAGTAGAGCTATACGTGAATGGACCTTTTTATAAATTGAATCAGTATTTGACTGCCAGTTCAAGTGTTGATCTAACACAATACCTAGAAGTCTTTTTTCATTTACAGACTGTAAAATATACTGACCAAGTTTACGATGAAGAACATTTCTTGGTAGACGTGACAACCTCTGATGTGTAGTCATAAGCATTGTTTCTGTTTTACTTGTATTTATAACCATTTTATTTTGCATACACCAATGTCTTACTGATTCAAGATCGTAATTGAGTGTTTTTTTCCAACTTCTGCCAGGCTCTTTCCTTTTGCCATGATTGTAGAATCATCGGCATACATTTCAATGGTGTTGTTGACAGCTTAAAGTAAATCATTACAAACAATATGAAAAAAGGGGCCCAAGTATGCTACCTTGAGGAACCCCAGTAGATATCGGTAAAGCAGCAAACATTTGATCTTAAAAAACACAACTTGTTTCTTATTTGAGAGATATGAATGAAACCAGTTTATGGATGTTATATCACAATGGTAGATTTCAAGCTTTTTAAGAAGCACATAATGGTTCACCTGGTCAAAAGCTTTGCGTAAATCTATAAAAATTACACCATTTAGATCACCATTATCCATAGCCTTAGACCAGGTTTGAACCATTTTACATAAAACTGTCTCACATGAGAAATCTTTTCGAAAACCTGACTGTGAGTCATTAACCATAGGTTTTAAGAACCCATATAAATGACTATGAGCGTGTTTCTCAAATACCTTTGAAACGACCGGGAGTACTGAAACAGGCATGTAGTTTCCACAATCTTGTAAGGATCCAGACTTGTGCAAAGGGGTAACCTTTGCTCCCTTCCACACATCTGGAAACACACCTGTTTTAAAGCTTAAATTATAAATGTAGCATAAAGATCTAGCTAAAGCGTTCGATGATAATTTAAGAATCTTAGGACTTATTTGATGAAGTCCAGTAGCTTTAGTTGTATTTATACTTGATAATTCTTTTAACACAAATTCCTCCCTTACTGGAGGGATTTTAAAACTCACATCTGGACCCAAAATGTCATGAACATGATTTCTGAGTTTTTTAAAATCTGTTCCTGATTCTATAAACTCTGTAGTAAACTGATTCACTATATCTTTGAAAAACTTATTGAAAGAATTTGGTATTTCCATTGGATCTGTAATATCTGACCCCTCTGCTTTCAATAAAGCGGGGCAAGTGTATGACTTTTGGGCACCAGATCAGACATGTACTTCCATAGCTCTTTAGTACTTGTATTGTTTTCCTCTATGAGGTGGTCACCGTGCAAATCTAGAGAAATATATTACCCAAGATTTACCAATATTTTAAAAGAAAAATGACCGCTTTCCCTGCGTTAATTATATGTGAAAAAAAGAAATTATTGATTTCCTAGAAACAAAATCAGGCAGTGGAATTTTTTGATACATCTAGAGCTTTAAAATGAGACCCCACAAGATGGAGATCAGAAAAGAATCGTAAACGTTTGGGAGTTCGAATATCTGTTACCGGACGCATTCTACCTTAATGTTTGGAATTCCTGTTTACCCACCGCGGTGATTTCAGAAAGCCGACCTTCCTGTTGATTTCTACTTTGGTAAGGACAGCCCACGGTATAGAGTGACCGTAGACAGCCCTGTAAATAATTGTTTCAAATGTTTCATCCGAAATGGAATACGTCTTGTTAATTCTAACCCTCCTCGATTATCTGAAAACGACTTTGTCACTGTCATATGACAGGAACGTAACCTTCATTGGTCGGCTGCTGGTTGTGATCGCAACATCGACGGTTACCGTAAAAGTTTCTCAAAGGAAACCAGTGAACAATATATTTCGGTATCTTACACTTTGAGTAACCCGTCTATTGCCGATATTTCTTATTATCATACATGCTATGCCTGTATTGCCATTCTCCTATTGTTTAGACGGTACTGATATGAACCAGTATTTTGAAATGTTAGAATGCGAATAACATTTTCACTGTAACCGAACTACTTACAGCGACTCGTACGCGTGACCTTGGCTGGTATGCTCGACCTTCGTTGGCACAGGCACTTGACCCGTCGCTTCGCGATCGGTACTGATTCACAGTAAACACAAAGAGAAAAGAAGGTATGCATAAAACGGGCCAGAATACTGAAAATGGCCGACGGCGGCAAATGTTGAAGCAGCGATTTCGCCACAAATTTTTCATTAAAACTTACCGAAATGTGGTGGGTAAAGGCTATAGTTCATATATGATAAAATTTCTAGCAAGAAACAGCCGAAATTTTACAGGAAAAATATTCAACGCAACCTTACTAAAAAACTAAACAGTTTTTGCGTGACATGACGTTAATTGAATGCTTTGACTAAGAAGCTGGTTAACATTTATGACGGTACGATTAGTATGTTCAATGTTGAATGATCTTCTATGCTCTATGCTGTAAAGTCACGACAACATGACTAAACTGCTTTTTGCTTAACCGTGTTCAGTCCAAGGCTGTACACTAGACGTTAATACAATGAACCGTCATGTATCTCCTTCTCGTCAAACACTTAAAACTGACACCGATTTAACCACTGTGCTGGGTCACTTTTTAGGAAAGTCATTAACATATTGCGCGGGGGTAAGATTTTTTAATCAAACGTAAGTTCTCATTTTGCAAATACTGTCGGAATACAGCTCTGCCTTGTCTCAATATCGAATGAAACAAACGAAGATTTCCATCCTCTAAAATAACACAACCAGCGCATGTCATCGTCTCTTACTAAAAACAACTACTGGACTTACAAAGATATATTTAAGTTTTAAATGTTCTTATAATAAGCCAATCGGTAGGGGCTTGCAAAGAAGACTAAGTTGTCCCTATTTGCCACATAATGCAGAGCAGAGAAAACGAAACAAAACAGAGAAATTATTTGAAGCATTTGACGTTTTGATAAGGTTCTAGTGTGCTGGGGACAAACGAGGCTGAGATCAACTCAATCAAAGACAATCAACCAGGAATTATAAATTGCATTTGACATGTACGCATATCGAGAGAGATTTTGTTATGCACAGAAAATCGCCTATTGACATCGATAGGCATCATGTGGAATCTCATATCTGATCTATTAAAACTTTGGCAAAGTATTTAAGTCCTACAAAAGGTATTGCAATGATCCTTTAAGTTAAAGTATGATTGTGTGAGAGAGCATTGCAATATTACTTTAATATTCTACACTATGAGGATTATTCTGATGTACAGTGGGTGTAGTAATCGTTTTCTGTCAATCAAAAAAGTGCAGTACTTCATGTCGACAGCTGTCATGTATCAGCAATTAAATATATTACAATTGAAAAATGGAAACAAATATTTCATAAATTTCAATATGCGGGATGACTAAAGCTTTGAATATCGCATGGCAACATACAGCAGTACCCGTACATCCTATCATCGAACAAGCTGTAAAAATAGAAATACAGACACACAGGTTCATCAAAATGGCGCGGGGAAAAGTAATTGAAGGATGTTTCCCTACAAATGATACCAAGACTCGTACATCATTTTGACTATTGACATACAGAAAGTAGCATTCAAATATCACTGGGAAAAGTTATATGATTTGAGCATAGTGCTTGATTCGTTAATTTTCTACAACATGAATAATTTGACTGTGTCCGTATCTCAGCTCAAATGCATAAAGTCCCGCTAAATGCTACCGAGTAGTTGATTAACCCCTGACTGGTGTAAATGGAAGCACATACATGTTGCGTAAGGGGAAGTACGGACATGAGCAAATTTAATTTCAACGACAAGGAAAATTGACTCGTTATTAACTAACACTTATTTGTAAAACGACGCTAGCTAATATCTTAACAATATATGTATTTATCTGGAGAAAATACTTTTAATTGTGATATTTTCAGATTAAATTTTTTATCGTTTTGTATGTCTGGAAAAGAGAGACATACGTATCTCAGTCAAAGCTGTAGGCGGCAATCGACACTATATGATCCCGCCATCGTTTTCAGACATTCTCCAAAAAAAGTTTATCTTTAAGTTTGAAGCAAATTGAAAAGCTAATGTGTCATTCTCTCAATGTAGGTCACCATGCCGATGTGCCACAGGATCCATTGAGAGTTTTGCCTCTGACAATGTATTTTACAGGTCGAAATCCCGATGTCTCGTCAGTGCATGTACGGTCCACAAAAACGAGCATTTTGTTCTTGGCGCCTGTGTCATTACCGCACGGAAAATACTATGGAAAATATTTGAAATTTGATTGTTGGCGTTAGCAACACAATTCTTGGGTGAGATACGACACAATCAAAATAAGTATCAGTGATTTGACAATATTGACATAGCAGAACATGATGTGGTCTTGTTTACATTCAGCTTTACGCTCTCAGTTACAACCACAAAAGGCCACTTCACACACGTCAGACAGAGAGACATAATAGACTCAAATTCTTCCTTTTGCCAGATGTTTCCTAGTCAAGTCTTTTTGAAATTAAACTGCTTAAAATATTCCAACGAAATCGTGTTGTGTGGTAGGCGATTTGCTAGCTGTACAATGAAATATCTGTTTATACAAGGTGTACTACAAGGAGTCTTGTGCAAATGAGGACACGTCCGTGAAAAGAAGAAGCGTGTCAACACAGTAGTTCAATATATTGAATTAATGGCGTAGATTCTGATCGGTTAAAGCTTTGTGTATCGTCTTAAATTATAATTGTTTGAATTAGGTATTTCATTGAAATGGCAGAAAGTATAGTGTGTATATTAATAGAATATGACGACTTTAACTGAGCAAAACCTGTACGTAGTGGAAACAAACCATGCTTGAAAACGAGCTTCTACATGTTTTAGTCTTGTTTTCTTTCAAGGTTTTAGATATGACGAGGGACAGTTTGCCCCTTGTACTGCAATCATTGCTTACATAATCAGCATAAACTTTAAACTATTCGGTTTCGCATTTTCGTTAATCATTTGTGTACAGTCACATCAGTGTATACTGACGATCCCGACAACCTGTTTTGGAAAACGCGGAAGAAAATTATACGTTTACTATGTGCATTAAAGTAGAGCATTAGGGGAAACAGCAACGTGATTGTATCGTACTTGTCATCTAGTGCCGCTAGAAACGATGAAATTATATTACCGTCATCGATAATCTTTGTCTTGTAAGCATACAATTTCTATCCCAAGCTTCAATCAGTATAAATCTGCATGGCTGTTTCGTTGTTCCGTGTTATATCTTTGACTGATTTTAGAGTAACATATTAAATTGATTTGTACAGTCTATCATCCTGTGATAAATATCTTACAAGAACCGTAGCTATCTTCTGAACGAACCTGAAACTCTTCACAGCAAAAAAATCATTTCTAATTTTGAAAATGGTCCATTTTAGTCGCAAATTTTGAAACAAAACTCGTTCCAATTTGAAGGTGACATTTTTAACGAGCTATCTCTCCTGAGTGTCCATCTGAATAAAAAGTGAAATTAGTGCTGTTCCATACGTTCTGAAAACCTCGCAAACAATTACGTGGCGGTGTTCATTTTATACAATATAGTACCTGGTTGGCCATTGCTTTCCACATGTGGTTTTGGAGGAAATCGGGCATAAAACAGACATTTACACGAGTTTATTAAATGTTTGTGGTATCAGAGAATTGAAATTCGCTGAAGGTAACAGACGGCAGTAATAATGGCAGGTATGTATATATTTTTTTTCAAAAATGTGTTCCTTCCTCGATGGTGTGAAAATTGGTCCAGTTTGCATTGCTAAAATGGATTGATAATTAAGAGGAATGAATTGTTAAAAAAATCTCCCTATAATAAGAATTGTTATTAATTATACTTCCCTACTCCTTCCTAGTTTTCTGAAAAACCGTCCTTTTGCTATTTCAAGGGTTTAAAACTTTCGAAATATGCGATTATGTTCTCTGAGGCAGAATGTGTTTGGCTCATTCTTCACTGCCCTACTTCTAATTATAAAGTTTGTCGAAAATTTTTCATCTTCATGTACGTTATGTTTTTGGTCTACGTGTAAACAATCCTTAGTAGTGCCTGTCATGTACATTCTTCGAGTTTCAACAGCTAAGTATGGCCAATAGTTTAAAACATTTTTTTTTGATGTATGAATACCTTTATATTCGTGCTCTGAGGAAGTGAATTCTTAAGAGGGCGCATGGTCAATAATACTCCAGACAAAAGTGTGACACAAAGTGCTTTGATATATCGAAGACAATTTACCCTGAATAGTTTACTTTATACAAATGGCTAACTGTTTACTGAGATTTTCCTTTTACTGCTGATAATAGTATGTTACTTAAATGATTCTTGTGTTCAAAAGCCACGCTGGTTGCTCGGTTGCTTATCCTATGACGGGTACGAGGGATTTAGTTAAGTTAATGGAAATGGTCAGAAGTCCGCTCGTTCAAACTTGCATTATTCTCCATTCCATCAGCTGAACCAAAATCTCGCATCCACTGCATTTCTTCTGTGGCAAATCCCACAAAGTTTGAAATCGCTGTGAATAGTCTAGGTTGTTCTAATATTATTTTACCTGTTTATCAGTACGTTGGTATATATAAAGTTTCTTTGAGCTGGACTAGTATTTGGCCTAATGTTTTTAATTGACTCAGTAATTTGGCTGAGTCAAATTTGGTTTGCTCCCAGTAAGGTTTCCGACAAGTTGCAGAGATCCTTTCTGTAACCCTCTACGATAGATTTTGCTTCAGTAGGTTCACTTTTTATGCCTACATTTCCTTTTGCATAGTATGGGTGATTTTGATCGAATCACGTACCATATATACTCCTAATGACCCAAAGCTATGATCTCCATCCGACTCGACGTGACGGAAATTGGCCATTAAAGTTGTTCAACAAGAAAACCAAATTCATAGTAAAAAACAAATTTGTCCCAGTGGAAGGCCCTGTACAGACCGTGACACAACCCTGTAAAAAAGGTGTGCGTCAGCAAAGACGTTCCATTGCTGTGACAGAGGCTGATGTACAGGTCTGAGGCCAGTGCATTCATTCTTGCAGTAAAAATTGGCCGATTTTCTGAAAATATACACCCCTGAAATTTGACAAAGTTTTCAGGCCATATAACAGGCCATGTAAATAAACTTACACACCTCTGTTTGTACACCAGTATTGCTGTCATATGATCACAGAACTGGATACATTCAGAAATTATATCACTGTAATATCACTTGTTCATACACCTCTGGTATCTGGCCAATTTTTACAGGTCCTTTAAGAGAGGTTATTTCATCTTGACTGTTAAAGGTACTGATCAGACCCTGATCAGACCCTGTTACATTGATGCTTGGTAGACAATATATCAAATAATAAAGCTATCTTCACGTGATCACTGTGGTTTTAAGTTAACTAATTTTAATATATACGAGTCTGAAAATTTCATTAGTTTTTTTAAGAAACTGCGATTAATATCAGACCAAGGTATATGCATTGAAAAATATGAAACTTGTAGGTTAAACCGTTCTTGAAGAAAATTTTGTCTTAGATTTGAATTTACTTTACCGAATTTGCAAGAAGGACTGAATACAATTAGCTATTTGCATTTTTAACGATGTGTATCGGATGAAAAGGTGCGAATTATTCATCCAGTTATTGATGGTTCACAGGCAAGATTTACGCTCTATGAAACGCAGTTACTTTTGGTTTGCACTAGTTGGATTTTGCCTAGTTCAGGGGTCAGGCCGAGTTGTTTTAGGATAACACGCTTAACAATTAAGGGAATTAGGAATGCACGTGCCATGACAATCAAAAGAAAGCGTACGTTACGTAGACACTTTAATGAAATATGCCTCTCTGCTTTTTTAATTCACACAGCTTAAAAGTATAATGGCATAACCATACTGGTAGCCGTAGTGATGATAACTACAGCATATTATTATTCAATGTAGGCCAAACGTTCAGAGAAAAGATTTCGTGTTCAACCTTCCGGTCAAAACGAGCCACATCCAGCTCCCATGTCATCGAAAAAACAAACCGGAGCAGCGATTGAAGGCAACAGAGTATTTGGTGAAGCCTCAGTGAATTCAGAGACATTTGCAAAGGATGTATCGTCCAAAAAAGCTGACTCGAATCGAAGTGACGCCAAGATGAATTTACTTATAATTGGACGTATGTCTTCCGCTTCTTCTGCAACCGGCATGCTATTTTCTAAACGAGACGATACTTTCTACGTTCGAGAGCCTGGACACATGCTGTGCAAAACAGTATTTCACAAACACACATACATTGACAGTGCCGATTACCTCGCAGAAATGCAGCCACAGCTCTGCCAGTTTCTAGGAAATATGTTTAGCTTTGATTTTTCCTCGCATGGTTACTATGTGGATCAATTGAATCTAAAAGGAGTTAACCCAGGTCGGAGAAGCTTTGGGAATCTCAATTATCCAATAAGTACAGCTGTACCATCGAAATTCTGTCGATCAAAACATAATATCATCGCCAAAGTTCTTCGCTTCAGTGACATTACGCCATGCTTGCCCACTTGTCAGAAATACAATGTTAAATTTGTGTTTTTGGCTCGAGACTCAAGGGCGCTGATCACCTCTCGACTGCGTCGATGGGGACCAATTTTGGCAAATCTAAATAATGTAGAAAGCGATAAATATTTTCCCGTTGCAAAAATAGTGAAAGAACAATGTGCATGGCTAGACAAGGTGTTTAATTTACTAAAGGGTGGTCCAAAGTGGTTTAGGGAGAACTCCATGTTGGTTCGTTTTGATGATAAGTGTCTGTTCCCCACAACCATCGACCAGGCAATCTATGACTTCGTTGGCATCGCTGCGCCCTCTCCTAGCTCCCCGATTTCCCAAAGCCACAATGAATCAGCAAGAAATTGGCTGATTTCCCACAGCTATGAGAGAATGAGAGAATTACAAGATTACTGCCCAGAACATATATACAATGAATTTGGATGGTTGGTGATCAATAATAAGAAGGAATTTGAGAAGGCTAAGAATTTTTGGTACCGACCAATGCCAAGGGATGAAATCATACCGAACTATAATCTACCCTAATTTGTCAATGTCATGTTAAGGATAACTGTTCCTGCCACCAGAATCATCTCATTTCAGTCTCATATGTTCTACTAGCTTTGTTTTCACTACGAATTATGACTACTCCTAAGGTGGAGTTGCACGGCACCAACACATTTTTTTTCAAAGCCACATTTCTCATCAAAGATGACCAGGACCAAACATCCCCTTAAAGTATATATTTTCATAAAGCAGTGATATCGAAATTTAGTAGGGTAGCAACAGTTTACTCTAAGGTCTAAGCAGTTAGATGATTGGTGTAGAAAACCTAAATTTTGGTATAAATGATAAATAAATTTAAGTACAAAACTTTATGGTTTTTTCTGAAAGTGAATGTTTCGCTTGAAAAACAAGTATATATTATAGAACAAACAACTATCTCTGCATTTTCTGTCCTCATTTTACAATGGCAGGGGTTGAAAGACGGCCAATCAAATACAATGATTAAAATTATAGTAAGCAAAGCTAAACTATCTCCAATTGATAATGTAGTAATCCAATTGTCAAACAAAACATTTCACTTAGGCAGAATGGAGTTAAGTTGCTTTTAAGTCTAAAAAGTGGGAAAAAGACAAGCCAGGTAATCGGGTATTTAGCATAAATTTAGACACATTTACACTTCTTTCTCACCCAACTTATGACTGCTTGACAAGCACCATGGTGAACCCAACAATTATTTCAATCCTAGTTTCACAAATTACTTAACATTTACTGAACCTTTGGCTGAGCTAAATAGCTGTGCGACGCAATCTCAAAATTTACAGCATGCTTGATGTCGTCTTCTCATGTCTTTATAGCGTGGTATGACATAGACTCTCGTGTGTTTTTCCATTTAATGTCACATTATCGTTCACAGCATATTAGATGGTAATGATAGTTCCGTCACGATTCACGTCGCATAATCATTTAATTATAAAACGCCAGAAATACTGTACTGTCTGAAGCTTACTTTAGCGATTCATTAACCGTTTTAATCAGTTTGTGTCTTATATATGATAGCAGGTAAAATGTTCGAATGCTTCATGAACTCATCATCATTATCATCACCATCATCATCATCATCATCATCATCATTTTATTGTCATATTTAAGCGTAAAGAATCAAGAATACAGTGACAATAAGGAGCTAGGAATATAGCCATGCGCTAGTCAAGCCCTGCCCCGTGAACTCGTTTGTTGCATTATCAAAAACTATTACGGGCTGCTGTCTTATAAATGATACATATAATTTTGTAAAGAGAAAAGAGTAACTGTTACAATAAAAAAAACTGATTACAGATAGAATTCGTTTTACCTTCGCATTCGACCAGATGGATAAGCACATTAATACATATTAAGACATTCTCTTAAGAGATAGTCTTTCAGGGCTTCTGTAAACTTATATATAGATGTTTTATTTTTAATAGAATTCGGTAATGTGTTCCATAGTTTTGCACATGTGAAAGAGATTGACGATTGACCTGCAGATGTATACATTCTAGGCAAAACTAAATTCAGGTCCACCTTTTGGCGGGTATCGTAGCAATGGTTTACAATATGAAAATAATCTGATTAGTTGTGAGGAATATTTTAATGGAGTAACTCAAACATAAAAGTACAGACTAGCAACTTGTAGAGCTTATGGATATCCAAAATACGTAATTTGTAGAACAAAGGTGAAAATGGCTCTCTAAATTCAGAGAATGTTATACTACGCATACACATTTTCTGAGTGTTATAAATTGGATTAAGATACGATGCAACTGTATTCCCCATACTTCTAAGCCATATATTACAGGGGTTGAATAAATGATACATGCAAAGTGAGGATATTTTGTGGTACAACTTGTCTTAATCTAAATAATATTCCAGCCTTCTTTCTTATCATCGTGTTTACCTCTGTAATAGGATATGTCAATTATAGGCGATGAATTACTTTTCATTTCTACTTTTAAACAACAATGCCTCAATATCGGTAGCCAACTATGGTCAAGTGACCTGGCCAATTCTTTAAAGCTGGGGTCATATCGTGTTTTTTAAAATATTTCGACTTTTAAAAAGTATTTGAGTTGTGTAAATTGTGAAATATTTAGGATAGGTCTTTGTAGAGTTACACTGTAAAAATAGCGGACGCTAGACGCGTCTTTACGCGTTCAAAATGTACATGTCGGTGTTCAAATTTGAACGGCTAGTGTTCATATTGTTAACACTAGTGTTCATATTATTAACAATGATGTTCTAAGCCTGAACACGATGTGTTAACAACCATCTCCTTCAAGTGTTCAAAAACTTAGCATCACAGAAATTTTACAATACTCTGAAACAGTTAACAATCTTTTGTGTTTTTTACTTTACAATGGCTATATTAAATTTACTACTGCCTCACTGTCCAGCATACGTACACGGATTTTGGTATGACAAATTTCACACGAAGTGAAAAATATTTCCGGTCTACAATTGCTGAAAGCATGTTTTTTCTTAAAAAGGAAGTATAAAAAATAATTTTACACGTTTATTTCGGGTTGAAATTTTGAAAATTTGAAAAGACAATCAGAAAACCACCATGAACGTTTAAATTTTAACATCGGCGTACAAAAGGCGTTCTACTTCTAAACACTAGGTGTTCAAGTTTGGTGCCTTTTCTTATCCCATGATGCATCAAAACGGAAGTTGCGACATTTTTCTTGTAAAGCGCACGCTGAAGTCGTGATCGTGCGGAAACAAGACCAGAAAGGGTAAGTTTTCTCTCCAAAATAGTAAAAGGTTTTAGATTTTGAAGCATCTGTATTATTATCCTTTGAAATTAATTGTATTGTACTTTGAAATAGCTTAACTACGTGAAGAAACCTTTTTTCTTTCCGTCGCTGGTATATCAACAACTAGCTGTGAATACGCAGTGGTACTTTTGGCAATGGCCTATCGATCGATCGATCTCGGGTCAAGGGTCATCGGAAAACACTGTAGGGATAACCCTTGACCTGAGCGCGATCGATACGCCTTGTATAGTACCGCTGCGTAATCACAGCTGACACATGTATTTTAGTAGAGACAATCGCATGTAAAACATCAATTAAACATCGTAGATTATACAATGTATTGTTTCAGCATATGAGAGTTTGGCTTTTTTATTTTAATCAGTTGATGACAAGAATAAGCAAATATTTTGTAACAGTATTGAAAAGAGGCTCCCCTTTTTCTTAACCCAATCAGCCCCTTGTCTTTCATAGAAAGTCTCATCTCGCCATATTACCTATTGTTGCATTATTTTCAGGATATAAAAAAATGGACTTAACTGAATTCCGAAGAGTTGTTACAGAAGAGGTAGCTGTCTGGAACCAAGCTTGAGAACCCCAATTCATCTCTAATGTAGATTTGAACTTTCAAGGGTCAGTAACTGAATTTTGATAAGTTTCTGTATTTGTGTTTTATAATTAATCTGAGCTTTGGTAGCATGCTATGATCAACTATATGTTGCCGGAGAATAAGCTTTCACAGACGTGTAATTTCCCTCATCAGATACAAGGGTGGAATGACAAATTAAAGCTGAAAGCGACAGAAAATTCAGAGTAAAAATGTCCACTCTGAATTACTGAATTTTCTTAAATTTTCACTCTGAATTTTCTTTCACTTTCTGCTTCAATTTTTCATTCCCCCTTGCATCTGATGAAGGAGACCTCACGTTTTTGAAAGCTTATGCCCCTGTAACATTTAGTTGATCGTAGCCTGCTATCAAACCTAAGATTATTTTGTATTGTAGCTCAACGCGTTTCTTGTTCTTAGCAACTGGTTTTTAGCTTTACTGTCAGCTAAATAAGTGGATGTGTAGCAATGTACTCAAATATGTACATAACAAGGTTTTTCTTCAAAACAGCCTGTACGAATCCTTTAATATTTGGATTGCAGGTTCCCAGGGACTGCCCGAATCAGATATGATTAAATTATGATGAAATATGCAAATTTATGTTTTTGAGGCTGATTTTGCTATTTTTTTGGTAAAAATCTTCTTCTTTTTTACTTACGTCTTCATTATTTGGTAAACATGTCCCTAATAATGACCTTAGTCAAATTTGTGCTAATTGTGATGAAATATTCAAATTTTTATATTTCATGGCAATTTTTGTCATTTTTAGTCAAAATTTTTTTAAAAAATCTTCTTCAAACTGCTAATTCAACAGCTTTGATATTTAGGACATAGATCTCTACTGATAGCCTTTTTCAGATCGTTCAAATTATGGAGAAATTTACAACTTTGTACTTTTAAGACATTAAAGATATTTCAGATATTTTTAAGATATTAGGGATTACCAGAATGTGATATATTCAAGTTATGATGAAATCTACGTTTTCTTTTATTTTAAGGGCGATTTTTACCATTTTTGGTAAAAAAAATTGTATAAAAATTAATAGCAGGGTACACCAGAATTTGAAAGGTCTTTACGAATATATTTTTAATTTCTGAAAAGTAGATTTTTGAAAAGTCACCGATTTCTTTCAGGGTTTATGTAAAGATATTACAAACAAACAAACCCTTTCGTTTATGAAGGACGTCGTTGGACAAGGAAATAGGTTTTATACTACCAGGGACCCACTTTCCCCACTTTCTGCATGTTGTGCCTTACTGTGACACTTTGACAACTTGACATGTTGTGTTTACTTTAGTGTGGACAACTATATACCATGTGCACTAGAGAAGACTTGACTAACTTTTTTCTTCAAAATTTACAATTGTCTACACAAGAGGAAATGTCTTTAAGAAACCATCTTACAACAAGTCATCGTTGATGACACAGTCCCCACTTATTAATGGGTATTTTGATTACAGGTCCTCAGAGAGGATAGAGTCCTCTTTATTAGGTCTGTGATAAAATACTTTTGAATAAATTCACTTGATACATGTCTGAGCTTTAGTTCAGGACATGAAAAAATCGTAATGAAATGGCCACATGGCGGCCTTATTGGATCGTATCACAAAACAAATCAATGTGCATATGCAAAACATAGGTCAATGTCCTTGTACCAACTTTGAATAAAATCTGTTGAAACATGCCTGAGTAATGGCTCCGTACATGAAAAATTGTAATAAAATGGCCGCCTAGCAGCCATATTGGATTGTATCCCAAACAAATTGACGTGCATATGTATGACATAGGTCAATGTCCTTGTACCAGCTTTGAATAAAATCGGTTGAGATATGCCTGAGTTATGGCTCTGTACATGAAAAAAAT
>LD349095.1:54763-66671 GCA_001465055.1 Ptychodera flava | reverse complement strand
ACGACGCGCACGTCCACTGTACTGGTATGATACGTGGCACAATTTTCACCACAGTGGAATATATTCGTAAAATTTCTACCTTTTCTAAACGTAAACTCTCCCAAAATTTGGATATTTGTTGAGTAACTCCTTGAGAACATGATGGGGTATCTGCACCAGTAATATTTTGAGTAACCCATTAAAATATGGCTCTTAAATTGTTCTCACATGCTGCTCTGCAAAGTCTGAGATTCTGACTAAAGGAGGTTATAGCGCGTAGGTTTGGCGCAGGGTTCGTCAAGAACATACTGTTTTAAAGATAATATTTTATCGTTGAACTGAAGTGTCCTAACATTGAAGATTTAGTCTAAACATGTTTACCCTTTTGTCGGAAACAAAGTACATTCAGCAATGTAACCTAAAAATCTATGGCTAAGCAAGGACCCTCGAGAAACTCTAGGGTCTATGGGCTAAGTGAAAAAGTAAGCAAAGTTAGCTTTATGAATGCAAAAATGGGTTGACAAGCATGTTGGAAAGATAAATCACAAAATAAAGTTACCATGCAGACAATATCCTACCCAACGTATGTATAAAACACGAAGTGATCACACGAACAGTACAAAGCGGGATACATGTATGTTTTCTTCTTTCACAATTCATATTTATTGCAAAGCATAAATTGCAATGTCAACCTGTCAATGCTACAAAGCGATGGCATTGCTATTTATTTTGTCATATGCGGGCTCTTTTCACCTGAGCATGCCAACAGGTCGAACGACGCATCGCTCTGACTGATTACATGAACTTAGAACCCACATTCATTTGGAAAACAGAACGAAATTCTACTAGTGTGTAGGTTCTTGTGATTCGACCGGAGGGATGCTTCCGTCCTTCTGAATACGAACCATTGTGCGTTAAGATAGATAACGTGAACGCCACCATAATTCAGAATTTTAATGCAGCCAAGTGTCGATGCACTTCGTACAGTGGATTGAAGGCGTGAATTAGATGTTGTTTTCAATTGAATTAATCAGTTGATTCGACATTAACATAATTTAATGTACGAATTAGACGACAACTAACTGTTGGATGAATCTGTTCGCTCAAAACTTAGATGCACTGTTATAGATTTATTGTCTTAATCAGATAACGATTTACTAGTGTTGGTTTTTCAATTTAAAATCAGTTAAAAGAACGTATAACCTGTGATAGTCATATTTTGCTGATGAATGTTTGCAATCAAGGAAGTGTGCCTCTCTAGAGTGAAAGAGTTGAGTTTTCTCGCAATCATTCAACGACACTTCCACATGTGCACGTATTGATCAATTATGTGCAGTAAATGTTAGATTTTCTTGATGATTTCCGCTAAATAAGATAAGAAAACTTGTAACGTATCATTGCAAATTGCGGCTTTATTTCTACTGGGGAAAAAATCAACGATTGAGTCCTAATATCTGTCCCTCGGGCGCATTCTACCTCAACACTGTTAAGCAGTTTTTCGTAAAACGACCAAAAGGAGGAGAGGAACGACCGTTCGGTACTTTCCTCAAATTGTTCGGCAGACAAGGCCCAATATTCTCTTGGTAAAGCTCCGACTGGCCATTGGCCCAGCCAGCGAACTCTGACAAGTAGTTGATAGAAGACAGTATATTCAAACTGATTTCCGACCCAGATACAGTAAATATTGTTAATGAACTTCGGTAAATTTCTTTCTATTTTCGTTTCCAGAGGGAAAACATTATTTGGCAATTTGATCTGAGGTGCTTGTAATAATAACGGAATGATAATTTTCTTTTTCATCCATGATGAGGACTTTAGTACGATTGACTTTAGTGCTATACAGCAAGAATCGCAAACTGTTATCAGAATTTCAGGGAATTTCGATGCGATCGGAGATTTATACAGCAAATATACAGTTCGGAAACACGTTTTACGTGAACACGTCACGTCACGAATTTCTGCGATGATGCATGTACGCGGAGCCGGCGTCACTTATTTACGTAGAGACAGCTGTCCTTACGTAATTCGTAAACGTTTATATTTATTCTCACCTTTAGGGACTGGACACAAATTACAGGGGGGGGGGATTAAGGGTATAATAAACAATGTATTGATGATCCAAGCAGCCACATTGATTTAAGTTGTCATGATTTCTACTTATCCAACTCCTCTATTGTACATATACACTGTCCCCTATAATGACGCTTTCAGTAACAATTTGGGAGATCACTTATTTGATATCATTCTCCCATTGACAATCCATTGGGTATAGGTCGGTGTCAAATGTTCATGAAGCTGTATGTACATTTTTCATTTTTTGAGGACATTGACAGAATACAAACTATTCAGAATAGTGCAAAATTTCATCAATAACAACTGAAAGCTTCAGGTCGAACAACTTTTGAATAACAATTTAGCATCAGATAACCTACGAGTTATTTGTAGTTTCCTCATAGCCTACAACATTCGGTGAAATTCCAAAATCAAATTTCTTGCACAACAATTGACTTGAAACCACTCTAGTCTAATCATGAACATTAATACTAATAATTAGGTGTACATAAATACACAGATTTACCTAGTTTTGTATTGGAAAAAAAATATTCATAGTTTCATCATAGGCTGCCATGCATAGTGAATGGACATTTCAGTGAAATTCCAAAATCAAATTGCTTGCACAACCATTGACTTGAAAGCACTCTAGTCTTATCATGAACATTAATACCAATAATTAGGTGTACATAAATGCACAGATTTACCTAGTTTTGTATTGGGAAAAAATATTCATAGTTTCATCATAGGCTGCCATGCATAGTGAATGGACATTTCAGTGAAATTCCAAAATCAAATTGCTTGCACAACCATTGACTTGAAACCACTCTAGTCTGATCATGAACATTAAAACTAATAATTACGTGTACATAAATGCACAGATTTACCTAGTCTTGAATTGGAAAAAATATTCATAGTTTCATCATAGGCTGCCATGCATAGTGAATGGACATTTCAGTGAAATTCCAACATCAAATTTCTTGCACAACCATTGACTTGAAACCACTCTAGTCTAATCATGAACATTAATACTAATAATTAGGTGTACATAAATGCACAGATTTACCTAGTTTTGTATTGGGGAAAAAATATTCATAGTTTCATCATAGGCTGCCATGCATAGTGAATGGACATCTGTGATAAAATCTAAAAATTACATTTTTTTACATGCATGCACTTTTTACCTGCCACTTCAAGCAATGTACATTTGCATGAATTATCACACACTTATGATTTGATATTTTTTGGACAAAGCGTTATATCGGCCGCGTTTTACCTTCCTTTTGGGAGAGGACTTCAAAAGTATAGCAAGTCAGAAGGAGGTCTTGAACACATTGCGGATTTTTAGGGGGGTTATTGAGTAACAGGGGAGGGTCACTTATTTTCATGCACGGATAAGGGGGAGGGTCACTAATTTTTGTGCATGAACTTTTGAAGGGTCACTGTTTTTGATGCAGCAGTTTTTCGAAAAACACCGGCCCAACACCCCCTGTAATTTATTTCCAGTCCCTTAGGTATCAAAACATGATATAAACTATCGATCATTCATGCACGTTGTTAGTTGGATAAACGATATAGTGACATCTTCAAAGATATTCATGTATTTTCGTTATTTTTAATGTGCAATTTCTTCATCCATTTGCGGCATACCGGATAACTATTGAGCTAGCCCTGTGATTCGGAAACAGACTACGGAGACCCTAGCCAAGCCGAATCATTTCTTGCGCGTGCCACATGAACGGGTGACGTAACGTGTAGCCAAATGGAGTTTCTCACGTGAACGTGTACGCCAACGCCAACGTGGATTCTACGAGTTCACGTTCACGTAAAACGTATAGCCAAATCTGTCTAATACTTCTGCTTTACCAGAGATAGTAATGGTACCCATCAAAGTCAGTAAATTGAAGTAAAGTGAATGTACTGTGATAAATTGCCAACTTTGACAACTCAAAATCGGGAGTTTTATTAGCTTTTACCCAACAAGGTGAATTTTTAAGGTACCTGCATGCATATTAGAAAGTAAAGAAGTATGCATGGTATGTAACTAAATGACAAAAGTGAGATGATACGCGTCGGAAAGAGAAATCAGGAATCAATAATACAGGACGAGCTGTTTTTGACTTTTTAGTTCACATATATATATCATATGGATGTATCAGTGTGAAGACACGAAAATGATTACACGCACAGTACAAAGTGAAAGACATGTACTATGTTGTCTACCTTTACAAATTAGTGGTCTTGCAAAAAACAATCCTTACAATGTGAATTTGTGTATAGTACAAAGCAATGGCATTGACAATGTATTGAAATGTGCTGAAGTTTAGTGAAGCCGCTGTTTTTTAGCTTAGATACGCAAAAAGGGTATAGTTAAATACAATTGATAGATAATCATGTTAAGATCTTAACAACTATCACATTTTCATTGTTTTTCCATGTCCTATGACGATTAGAGCATCCAAGCTTACATATTGAATACTGAGAACATTGACCCTGTATCTCATTTACCAAAGTTACAATCGTATAGAGTTGTTCAGCGATAAAGATGGTGAATTATTTACCAAAACAACAAAACAAACGAGCTTGTTTTTTTACTTTTTTAGGTCACTAATATATTCCACGTATGTATCAAAGTGAAGAAACGAAAGTGATTACATGCAGAGTACAAAGTGAAAGATATGTAGCTTGTCTACCTTTACAAATTAGTGGTTCTTGCGAAAACACAATCCTAATAATGTAAACTTGCATATAGTACAAAGTGATGGCATTGACATTATATTGCCATGTGCTGAAGTTTTATGGCGCCATTTTCCAGAATAAAATAAGCAACACGGCTGTAGTTAGAATAAAATTGATAGATTATCATGTTAAGCTCTTAACAGCCATCGCATTTTCCGGTGTGTTTCCGTGTACTATGACGCTGAGAGTCTTTAAGAGTACGGATGGAATAATCAAAACATTGACCCTCTATCTCATTTACCTAAGTTACAATCGTATAGAGTTGTTCAGCGATAAAGATTGTGAATTATTTACAAAAACAACAAAACAAAATCAAATTGATAAACAAAACAGCAACTTAGTGCGTTTTCTGCCACTGACGTGAGCTTATTCAGTCTGTTTATTCAGTTAAGTGAAAGCACGTGACGAATTGCCAACTTTGACAACTCAAAAACGGACGTTTTAAAAGCTTTTACGTCACATGGTGGATCTTACAAGGTACTTGCCCGCATATTAGAAAGTAAAGAAGTATGCATTGTAAGTAACAAAGAAGAAAAAATAAGATGACGCGCATCGAAAAGCAAATCAATAATAAGGACGAGCTGTTTTTGACATTTTAGGTCACTGATATATCCAACGTATGTATCAAAGTGAAGAAACGAAAGTGATTACATGCACAGTACAAAGTGAAAGATATGTAGCTTGTCTACCTTTACAAATTAGTGGTTCTTGCGAAAACACAATCCTTACAATGTAAACTTGCATATAGTACAAAGTGATGGCATTGACATTATATTGCCATGTGCTGAAGTTTTATGGCGCAATTTTTCAGAATAAAATAAGCAACAATGATGTACTTAGAATAAATTGATAGATTATCATGTTAAGCTCTTAACAGCCATCGCGTTTTCCGGTGTGTTTCCGTGTCCTATGACGCTGAGAGTCTTTAAGATGGAATAATCAAAACATTGACCCTCTATCTCATTTACCTAAGTTACAATCGTATAGAGTTGTGCAGCGGAAGATTGTGAAATTTTTATCAAAACAACAGAAAACTAAATCAAATAGAAAAAAAAGCAAGTTAGTGCGTTTCTGCCGCTGACAGTAGTGAATCCGTTTATTTAGTTGAGTGAAGGCACCGTGACGAATTGCTAACTTTAGAAACTCAAAAACGGATGTTTTAATAGCTTATAATTATACGTCCCATGATGGATCTTACAAGGTATCTGCCCGGATATTAGAAAGTATAGAAGTATGCATGGTAAGTAACAAAGAAGTAAAAATAGGATGGCATGCATCGGAAAGACAAATCAAAAATCAACAATCAGGAAGAGCAGTTTTTGACATTTTTAGTTCACTGATATATCCAACGTATATATCAAAGTAAAGACAAGAAAGTGATTACGTGCACAGTACATAGTGAAAGACATGTAGGTTAATATTACTTGCGAAAACACAATCCTGACAATGTAAACTTGCATATAGTACAAGGTGATGGCATTGGCATTATATTGCAAATTGCTGAAGTTTGATGCAGCGATTTTTCAGCATAAAAACTCAACAAAGTTAGAATACCGTTGATTGATTATCATGTTAAGCTCTTAACAATCCTCGCATTTTTCAGTGTGTTTCCGTGTCTAATGACGATGAGAGTATTCAAGTGTACAGATGGAATTATAAGAACATTGACCCTTTATCTGATTTACCTAAGTTACAATCGTATAGAGTTGTTCAACGATAAAGATTGTGTGGTATCTACCAAAACAAGAGACAACTAAATAAAGTCGACAAACAAAACCACTACTCCGTGCGTTTTTTGCCGCTGACATGAGTTGTGTGAGTCTGTATATTGAGTAGAGTGAAGGTACTGGGACAAATGCCAACTTTGACAATTCCGAAACGGAAGTCTTATTAGCTTTTACTCCACAGGGTGAATCTTACAAGGTATCTGTACGCATATTTAAAAGTAGAGATTAATATTCATGGTACGTAACTAAATAAAAATAATGAGACATGACACGTGTTGGAAAGAGAAATCAGAAATCAATAATACAGGACGAGCTGTTTTTGACTTTTTAGTTCACTGATATATCATATGTTTGTATCAAAGTGAAGGCACGAAAGTGATTAGACGCACAGTACAAAGTGAAAGACATGTAGGTTGTCTACCTCTACCAATCAGTGGTTCTTGCAAAAACACAATCCGTACCATGTAAACTTGTATATAGTACAAAGCAATGGCATTGACATTGTATTGCCATGAGCTGAAGTTTTGTGCAGCGGTTTGCAGCATAAAATATGCAACAAGGGTATAGTTAAAATTCAATTTAAATGTTAAACTCTCAACAACTATCGCATTTTCAGCGTTTTCCGTGTCCTATGACGATGAGAGTATTCAAGCAAATAGATGGTATGATCAGAACATTGACCCTCTAACTCATTTACCTAAGTTACAATCGTATAGAGTTATTCAGCAATAAAGATTGTGTATTATTTACCAAAACAAAAGAAAGCAAAATCAAATCGACAAACAAAAAGCAACTTAGTGCGTTTTTGCCGCTGACATGAATTTAGGTAGTTCAGTAAAATAATCGCAATCATACCAATCCATAATCCAATGACAGTAGGTCAGAATTCGCAAGACAATAGTTGTAAACATAGACACAAAACAGCACAGAACAGACAGTAAATAGACGGTACACAAACAAAGTCATAATATGAAAGAAAGATATATGGACCTCTGGCCAGAAGACCAAGAAGTGATGTCAGGTAAAGTAAAGTGAAGGCACCGTGTCATATTGCTAAAGTTGACACTCCTACTTGGTAACATTTTTCAAACACATATTTTTAATGCCAACGGTCGATATTTGACGTGGCGACTACGCGCGTATCGCGAGATATCGATAAAAACATGTCATTTCCCGAGCGTATTTTTCACATCCCGAAGTTTTACGACCGTTTCTGGTTATGACCCGAAATCCCCCGAAAGTGTGTTGTTGTGCTGATTGGCGATATTCTAGGGAGTCCAAAAACGTTCGAATGACGCAATTAATTTACCTCTTACTGCGATGACTTTAACCTATATACATCATTATCAATGCCCTTACCTCTCATAATTCTTTTTTAAAACTTCTCCTTAGTTTTTGTCGTTTTCATTATTCTCAATCAGTTGTATTAAATTTATAAACAATACCACATAGATATCAGTTTTTACGTGTAAAATATAAGTTGCCTCTGATGACTAAATTTTGTCGTCTGCCACACACATACGCGTGGTTCGATACATAGTGGCCGCCGCGTGGTATGCGCGCATACCACGCAGCGGCAACTATGCATACTATGTATCAACCGCACCTATCTGTACTAGTCACCTATGCGAATTCTGGTGGAATCAGCAAAGTAACTTTGTTTTTCGTTTTTTTGCCGAGTCAGTAGGACTCGGCTTTCTCCCACGGGACATGACCGCTTACCGACGCGAGTGGTATTGCAGTGGCATACAGCAGCATCAGCGTAGACTCGTACTCCATAGCTTAGTTGACAATGGCCCCAGTGCCGAACCTTCTATGTCCGGAAGCTGAATTCAGGTGGGCCACCGGAATTCAAACTTTAACTTTTTTGAGGACATGTTTTTATCGATATCTCGCGATCCGCGCTGAGTCGCCACGTCAAATATCGACCGTTGGCATTAAAAATATGTGTTTTAAAAATGTTACCAAGTGGGAGTGCCTCTTTAAGAAAGGAAGATTTTGAAACTTTTTATTCTAAATATTGAATCTTACAAAGTACATACATGCATATAGCAAAATAAATAAATATGCATGGTAAGTAATAAACAAGGACAAAAATGAGACGACACGTCAAAAATCAAAAGTCAATGATACAGGACGAGCTGTCTTTGACTTTTTCGTTCATTGATATATTCAACATATATATCAGAGTGAAGGCATGAAAGTGATTACACGCACGGTACAAAGTGAAAGACATTTAAGTTTTCTAGCTTTACAAACTAGGGGTTCCCTCTATGGATATAGGGACTGTGTCTTCATGGTCTGACTGATCGGAGTAATTAAAATAAATTGTTATATAACCAAGCCAAGCCTCTTGACTCTTTATTCATTCAACAACACATTGCAAGGACGCTTATCTCTCATATACTCATATTGTAATTAATAAGTCAACACAACTAATTATGCTAATCCATGGACTTATCAAGGGGAACTTCTTACCTTCCGTTTTAGAAACTTTTCCTATCTTTCGCGATGTTGACCAACCAATAAAATCCCTGATAAATCCATGGATTAGCATAATTATTTGTGTTGACTAATTAATTACAAGATGTGTGTACATGAGATAAACGTCCTTGTATAAAGAGTCAAGAGGATAGGTTAGGTTATATAGTCATTTATTTTATTTATTACGATCAGTAAGAGCATGAAGAAAGGGAGAGGAACTGATAGAGAAAACTGATAAAACTCAATAATAAGCTTATTAATAGTGTGTGGGCCGCCTGTGTATGTACTAAATTACAGTTTGAAAAAATTCTTTGCATTGTTCATTACACAAAAAAAAGCAAAGATCAAACATGTTTCATTTTACAGGGTCGATTTCTTTCATGTAACTAGGCAACACAAGCCAACTTTCTATAATAATGAAAACAGTATTCACCCATAAATTGAATAACTCAACAGTCCCTGAATACAGTGTCAGGAAGTATTTCAATTATATTTACAGTCATGTAGGCCAAACCTGTGTTTAACTCATGCGATTGTAGAGCTCTCTGATTTGCTTCCATATGGGAACTTGGTAGTTGACAGTATGCATAAATGGTATAACCCTACTTTCAAGATGGCAGAAGTACAGTGCATTAAAGGTAATACTTGTAGAATCCAAGCATGCATCAGCTAGATCAAGCAACACATGCAAACATCAATTTTACATTGTATTTGTGTGGGAATATGGCTTGTCTAACTAGAGAGGCTTGCTACAATTATTACTATGCATGTTGATAGAATGTTTTGCTTCTGAGAGACTTGGTATTCAACACCTTGGAATTGATTTTGTACCTGTCCTTCCCTTTGCTTGATATATGCTGTGTGATGACCTGATGTTAATTATAAGCACCAATCTGAATGTGCGCTCTAATTTTGCCAGATATACATGTTATTATGTAACTGGGCTTCACTTTGTGATAACAACAGGATTGTGGGTAAGCTCCATAACTTTGCCAGGTATTCACATCCTGGTGTATAACCTGATTTCACTTTGTATCATCAATCAGAGTGTGTATGGTCCCTCACTTTGCCAAGTAAACACATTATGGTTGTGACTTGATGTCACTTTGTATCGTCAATCAGAATGTATATGGTCCCTCACTTTGCCAGGTAAACACATCGTGGTTGTGACTTGATGTCACTTTGTATCATCGGTCAGAGTGTGTATTGTCCCTCACTTTGCCAGGTAAACACAACATGGTGTGTGACCTGATGTCACTTTGTATCATCAATCAGAATGTGTATGGTCCCTCATTTTTGCCAGGTAAACACATCATGGTGTATAACCTGATTTCACTTTGTATCATCAATCAGAGTATGTATGGTCCCTCACTTTGCCAGGTAAACACATCATGGTGTATAACCTGATTTCACTTTGTATCATCAATCAGAGTGTGTATGGTCCCTCACTTTGCTCAGCTTTATGCACGTCCTCATGCCATGAACTGCACGCGAGGCAATGGCAGGGTTTGCACTGGTTGCGACCATTTAAACGTTTGGAATTAGAGTAGCTGGATCTCCTCGGCCATCGAAATACATCGGGTGCAGTAAATTTTGGATAAATGGTCACAAATGGCTGCAATCTGGTAATGTCTGGACATATTTCAGGAGAACTTTTTACCTTCCCGTTTTAGTAACCTTTCCTATTTCGCGATGTTGACCAGGCATTAAAATCTCTGATAAATCCACGGATTAGCATAATTAGTTGTGTTGACTAATTAATTACAAGATGTGTGTATATGAGATTAACGTCCTTGTAATGGGGTGTAAAATAAATAAAGAGTCAAGAGGCTAGGTTAGGCTATATAGTCATTTATTTTATTGACTACGATCAGTCAGAGCATGAAGTAAGGGAGAGGAACTGATAGAGAAAACTGAGAAAAACTCAATAATAAGCTTATTAGTAATGTGTGGGCTGCCAGTGTATGTACTAAATTACAGTTTGAAAAAATCCTTTGCATTGTTCAGTACACAAACAAAGCAAAGATCAAACATGCTTCATTTTACAGGGTCAATTTCTTTTATGTAACTAGGTAACACAAGCCAACTTTCTATTATAATGAAATCAGTATTCAACCATAAATTGAATAACTCAACAGTCTCTGAATACAGTGTCAGGAAGTATTTCAATTATATTTACAGTCAGGTAGGCCAAACCTTTGTTTAACTCATGCGATTGTAGAGCTCTCTGATTTGCTTCCATATGGGAACTTAGTAGTTGACAGTATGCATAAATGGTATAAC
This sequence comes from Ptychodera flava, assembly GCA_001465055.1. NCBI lineage: Eukaryota > Metazoa > Hemichordata > Enteropneusta > Ptychoderidae > Ptychodera > Ptychodera flava. The sequence goes on along the minus strand of LD349095.1, from coordinate 55,407 downwards.
CCTACTTTCAAGATGACAGAAGTGCAGTGCATTAAAGGTAATGCCTGTAAAATCCAAGCATGCATCAGCTAGATAAAACAACACATGCAAAAATCAATTTTACATTGTATTTGTGTGGGAATATGGCTTGTCTAACTAGAGAGGCTTAGTACAATTATTACTATGCATGTTAATAGAATGTTTTGCTTCAAGAGCCTTCTTATTCAACACCAGGGAATTGATTTTGTACCTGTCCTTCCCTTTGCTTGATATATGCTGTGTGATGATATGATGTTAATTATAAACACTAATCTGAATGTGTGCTTTAATTTTGCCAGATATACATGTTAATATGTAACTGGGTTTCACTTAGTGATAACAACAGGATTGTGGGTAAGCTCCATAACTTTGCCAGGTAAAAACATCCTGGTGTATGACCTGATTTCACTTTGTATCATCAGTCAGAGTGTGTATGGTCCATCACTTTGCCAAGTAAACACATCATGGTGTTTGATTTGATGTCACTTTGTATCGTCAATCAGAATGTGTATGGTCCCTCACTTTGCCAGGTGAACACATCATGGTTGTGACTTGATGTCACTTTGTATCATCAGTCAGAGTGTGTATGGTCCCTTACTTTGCCAGGTAAACACATCATGGTTGTG
>LD349095.1:35780-49545 GCA_001465055.1 Ptychodera flava | reverse complement strand
ATGTATGTATGTGTGTGTGTGTGTGTGTGTGTGTATGTATGTATGTATGTATGTATGTATGTATGTATGTATGTATGTATGTATGTATGTATGATATTGTTAACATAAACCTGAAAAATATTGAAGACATACGATTGATGGTTCTCTAAGTTCAATTATGATGTATTGTGTGCGAGAACATACTATGAGAATTTTTCTGATGTGCAGTGGGTGCAGAATTGTTTTTATCTAAATCAAAAATTACGATATTTCATGTTGACAGCTGTCATGTATTAGGAATTAAATATATGACTATTGAAAATTGAAACAATATTTCATATATTTTCAATATACGGGACAACTACAATTATGAATATTGCATGGCAACTTAGAGTAGTGCCCCCAGATCAAATCACCGAATATACCGTGCAAAACATGTGGAATAGAGACAAAATAATCAAAATGACACTGTAAGAATTAGTTGGAGCATATATCCTCCAAATTATAACAAGACTCATACATTTTTTTACTGTTGCGACGGATTAAAATTTGTTATTCTTTAATGAAAAATTTGAAACGAATATTTTAATATCTGCGGGTTGACTATAGCTGTGAATATTACATGGCAACAAAGATTAGCACACATGCACGAACACCAAAATAAGATAATCGAAAAAAATCTTCAGCCCCGACCGCAACTATCAGTCTGCGCGATGACATTTTCTATTTAGTAGAGCCTGGACTTTTACTCTTTTAAAGAAACATATCCGCATTGACAGTGCTGTGTACTTATACGTAATGCAGCCATACCTGTGCAAATTCTAAGAAGATTTGTTTTACTTATGCTGCATTTCCTTGTATGGCACATGTGTGAATTATCTTAATAAAAAAAAACAATACACAAAAGAGAGGAGGTTTTGACAAGCTGAACTATCCAATAACTTCGGCGGAGCTAAGGGCTTGCTGTCAATCAAAGTTTAGCACATTGTCAAGATTTTGTCTCCAGTGACATAACGCCATGTCTGCATACTTTTCAGAAGAGCAATGTTAAATTTGTGTTTTGCCTCGGGACCGCAGGGGGCTTATCATGAACCCATGAATATTACCGTCAACGATAACCTTTGACCTTAAAACGTAGAAATATTAGTACGCTTCCCATCCCTTCAATATTAATTCTAAGCTACTAACAGTGTACATCTGCCAGGCTCTTTGGTTGTTCAATGTAATATCTCTGATTGGAAATAGAGTAACATATTTTGTTGATTTGTAACATCTGTTATCTCCTGAACAATGTTTGTTTGGGATCAAAACTACCCGCCTAGGCAACATTAAGGTAGCTTAAGCTTGATACCTTATAGACATTTTTTAGAATTTTTTTCTAAGTTGTAAAACTCACAAACCCCAATAAAATATATATTTTCTGAAAGCCCTGATATTGGAAAATCCGACCGTGCACAGTACATTGTCATTATTTGTATAATAGTCACTTGACAATTGTTTTGCTGAACCTTCGAAAACTCGGTTTTTCCCCCCTTTAGCAAACACACTGCACGATTTTCTGGTTGCAATTGGTGCATTGACAAGCCATGGTTATACCTTCAAATCTGCCATCGTTTTCGTAAATTTTCGTGAAATGTTTTCTCTATACGTATAAAGCAAATTAACAAGCTAGTGTGTCATTCTGTCAATGTAGGTCACAATGCCGATGTGCCCAGTTAGCATGTAATGATAATCCCTTTTTCTGCAAAGTTTATTGTAAAAGTTTTTCACAAGGTTGAAGTCTCTCATATCACAAGAGTACTCGCAGAAAATGAATAATTTGTTAAAAAACCTGATGGTGAGAAGTAAAAAGTCATTTTCTGCAAAGTCCAAGATAAGAAATTGATAGAGGTGTTTTTGTAAGTACTACATTAGTAATCAGGGGTACCTAAGAAAGTGTAGCTTTTGAATTAATTAAGAAACTTTACAGAAGAGTAATCGAACCTGAACCCCACTGAACGCGGCATCGTACACAACACAATGTGGTGATTTTCCTAGAAAACAGATAAAATATTTACGGTCGCTACCACTGCTGTTGCTGTCACCAGCCATCTTGTTTTATGTTCAAATCTATCGTTTTAGATGACCAAGCTTACGGATTCTATTCCAGCAGCTATCGTTTCCCTACCCAAGCTATACTGCACGGTGTAAAGGCTGTGATTTTCATTCAAAAGCTACACTTTCTTAGGTACCTCTGATCATGCACTAGCCCAATAAGAAGAGTACATATCTAGTAGCTCGACTGTGAGAATTGTGTAGCTCATATGATGGTAGGTGTAGCATGGCTTCTGTTGTCTATTGTCTTTCATCTCTCATCCTCATGTCATGTCAACTATTCTCGCCTTCAAAGAAACTATAATTGAAAGTAATTTGCATATTGAATGAATTTATGCACTACTCACTATCTCAACAATTTCTCCTAAATTTGATGAAACCACTCATACACTCGAATGTTCTCTATGCTAATCATGCTAAAAATTCGGTTGATGTGCATGCGTGCATGCATGTAGGTAGGTAAGTAGGTATGCTTACAAGCTTGTGTATATGAATGTATGTTTTTATGTCTACAAAATCTCAGGCAGCCCTGTATGCACTACATCTGCATTTTGGTGTACAATCTTGCGTTATGCTTTGACACATTTCTATCGCTGAAATCAACATTGAAATCTTAAATATATGTAAAGAGTCGAAAAATGTCAAAATGGTAAAATATCTATAACTTAGTTACCACTGGTCAGAACGCAATAATATTCCATTCGTAGTTCAGTTGATAGTTGATTTGTATTTCTTTGTATGTGGATTTTGTTAATTTTATAGCAATGTTATATTTTGAACTTCTAAGATACATTTTTTCATCTGCCATCGTAATGAAACTTGAGTGATACCATCCGCTAAAAAAATTATTTAGAGGTCTCTACTGATGTTTTTAAATTCATATTTTTTTTAATTGTAATAAATTAGCAATTCGTACTGTAATGTTTATTATATCTGGCATTAAACATACTGTTAAATTGATTACTTACTCGTTGCAATTATTCAAAGTTTTCATGAAGGCTCCATTGAAGAGATTCAGTGATTTTATTTTCATATTTACATATCACATTAGGGTTTGTGGATGTTTCATTTTATTGACATGAAGGTGATTATGCTTTGACGTCCTTAAACTATGTGTACATAACTATTGCGATGAAATACCAATACGACATTGGAATAGATGCATTCAGCATATGATGTACACACTTCCTAGGTTGGTGAAAATTCTGAATCATTGACTTTCCAGCTTAGTGAATTCAGTACATTTTCAATTGTATTCTAACTCACAACACGTCGCACCAAGTCACCTAACGACGACATCACAGTCAGATACCCTTGAAGAAGAGTACCAGTGGTTAAATAACCAAACTAAGTTGTTACAATTATTCTTACTGCGACCCATCAACAAACTGTAGATTTGATGAAGCACTTGCACAAATATACTCACTATTACACATCGCAAACAATCTTGATCAAAACGATGAATACATTTTAAAAGCAGGTAAACATTCCCTTGTTGCCTTTTTGTAAAGCACTGAGAAACTTTACCATCGGATATGAACTCTCAACTTTTAATACTTTTAAACTTAGTCAATCGTAAAAATCACTAGGTTTTCTTCTGACCTCTGAAAACGATGGTAAGCGAATGAGATAAGATGCTGCAATTTTTACGTTAACTCCTCTGCAAAAACGTAGCAGAGTGCATTAGGCCGTCTAGTAAGCTGAAAGACTAGTTTCCTTTTCTTCTCTTTCCGTTTGGCCGTTTGCTTCTGACTGCCGTCGATCGATGGCTGCTCCTTCCGCTGATCGATTGTTCATCAACTCCCCGTTCATATAGTCTCGTACAACATGAAGCTTTACCGCAGTGATTTGTGTGTTCAGCCTCGTAGTCGATCCCGGCATTCTTATACATGTCCTTCAGGTAGCTCCGGAGTATGTTAAATCCGACAGTTTGCTGCAAAAACGCTATACTACCAGTATCTCGATTTGGCATTGGCCTCCGATAAAAAACTACCCCAAAAAACAATGAGGGCAAGATATTGTTCGTATGTTGGTACAACACACCGCTCATAGTTGGATGAGACTATTGTCAGATTACCTTAGGTTTCGATTTGTGACCGTTGTTAGCACTATAAATCTTAAACAGTCGTCCTTCATATTGCATAAAATTTCGCCCTTTTTCATCAAATCCAATGTGAAATTGGTTCGCCTCGGGGTTTGTGTGCTCATCCACAGCTCTCAGTCCGAACATTTTGCAGTTATAACAGTAAACGATGTATGGCAAACCTCGTGCTGTGTCAGTATTGAATACGCCGCGATCCCCGGGCCGCGATCCCACAATCGATCCTCGTCGTTTTCCGTCACGGGATCAGCCTTTTTTACGATGGTGCCGTAACCCTCCGACATCAACAGTCTTTTTTCCCATTTTTTTAGAACGCTTTGAAAGGTTTTGAATGTTCGGACAGTCTCTTTGAACAAATGGGATGTCTCTGCGGTCACACGCATCGACCAAATGGCGTTGTAATGGAACAGCTATGTTTGTCAATCAGTATGGGGGATATAGTTTACCATCCTTTCGTTTTGTTTCGTATATGAACCTTGCAAACTAATAATCAAGGGATTTTTTGCAATGAACCGGATTCAAGTTTAGGTGTAGGCCAATTACGATCAGTGACACTGCGAAGTTGAACGTTCCTCCACATGGCCCATTAGTTGTACAGTGAAACAACCCAACTGTTGGCAGCTCTGTTTGCACCTGTACTCTTCCACTCAGATTTTGCATGAATTGAGACATTGTCACGGGACTTGAAAATCGTTTTCCATTGACCTGTTCACTCACATTACAAAGCTCTCACGTAAGTACCGCATCCAGTTGAGTTCCTTCCACTCAAAACCAAGATCAAAAGACATTTCGCGGTCTATGATCAAAGTACCGGCCTCAGTGTTATTTCAAGTACAACTGGAAGTATTGTCGAAAACACAAGTATATATAGAGTTCAAGGTTGTCACCTGCAAGAGCAATTAGAATACAATTCGAGTAATTTGTTCAGGCCGAGTGATAAGTTAGATGATGAAGTCGTTTGGTCGATTATGCTAAAAACAATAAAAAAACTAATTTTTGTATTCTATTTTTATGTAAGTTGGTCCATGTGAATTTAGCTAAAAAAAGGGCCTTGTCAAGTGTGCAGTCAAGGAAGTACAAAGCTGAATGTACCATTAGTTTTTAGGGGTGACCGGCGGGTGTGAGGGGCTGAATAAGCGAGTTAATGGAAGGGTTGAACTGGCAGCAGGGGGCTTATTGCAGTAGTTGTTGTTTTTTACTGGTTTATCACTTTTTGAAGGATTGAACAATTGTCATAAGAATATTTTCTTCTTTTTAATTACTTCAAGAATACAACTATCGCTGAAGGCAAAGTAACCAGTTTGACACCGTATTGAAATATTTGCCACATTTATTTCTGAAGGTGAGAAAGATATATTCACTCCATGCAAAGTTTATTGTCCTGTAATATCTTTTGCCGTTTTGGCACCCCACTTCACACGCAATTCAACTTATGCAAACGCGTCTATACTACCGGAAAAGTTGTCAATAGTCTCTCTCTGGTTTTTATTTGTCTTAAGGATGATAAATACCTTTCGGACACTTTCAGATTTTTATTTTTTCTCAATTGAAGAAGTCCCAAACCACAATAAGATATATATTTTCTGAAAGCCCTGATATGGAGAAATCCAACCAAGCAAAGTACACGGTCATTATTTGCATGAGAGTCACGTGACACGCGTTTTGCGGAACCTTCCAAAAAACGACCCCCCCCCCCTTAGTGAGCACGTTCCAAAATTTCCGGTTGAAATTTGTTCATTGACAAGCCTTGACAATATCCTTCAAATCCGTGTCTGCGATTTTTTCTCGGCGGCTCCATTCAAATTATATGGCGTGACAATTACAATTCCTTGAAAAGCACCTTATTCTAACACCTTCCAGAGCGTAAACCAAAAAAGCATATAAAGGAAATCCCAGACATGGATTTTGAGTTCATCATGTTTCCAATGGACAGTGTGAATTTTAAGCAGCTGGTGTGTGAGCGCGAATTGACGAGGTGCCAAAGAAGGATATCTCATTCACAAATTGAATTCGAGAAAAACACAAAAAAAATATGTTTTGTTACTTAGCCACGGCATGTTATAATTAAAATTGCATTAACCTAAACGCGGGCATATTTTGTTACACGTGATAATGTCGACCGGGTATGACAGTTGTCCAAAGAAAAACTTCCGAGGAATATAAATCGCTGAAAACTACCGAATTTTCGGATTCTTCGTTTCGCTACAGCAAATTGCTTCCTGCGCGAAAACAATGGCGTCAGCAGGCGTTACTGATATCGGGCGTGTCAAAAATTCGTATGTAAATAAGCTTGCTTGCGTTCTCAAGATAAACACTGCGACACGACGTAGACTTCATACTATCGGACTAATTGTTTATTGTTCACAAATTGTGAGAGGTAATCTAATAAATGACGAAAAAGACGCCAAGCACCGCAAAGCGGTTAGTTCAACCTCCTAGCTACCACAACCATAACTATGGGTATTTTCGAGATAAAGCTTACATGTATAATTTTGTTTCCATACGAAGTTTGATGGGTACCGACTGATGTTTCCGTATTTTGACGAGTAGCGCAGCAACTTTATCGTGCCTTCAACAAACAGCTCATTATAAATCTCCATTAACATGTATATTTAAATTATGTAGCGATAACTGTCATAGCGACACCACCTAACTTTTTAGCCGTGTGATTTCTAGGCTGTAGACTGGCCGAAAATTTGTCTTACTAGAGGTGTCATTTATTCATGCATGTGAACCTTTACGCACCTTTGTACGGTGGACGAAAACGACAATCGCCGCGCTGTGTTAAAAAATACACAGCGCGGTGAATGTCGTTTTCGTCCACGGTACCTTTGCATCAAAGGAAAGCTTGTGAACAACTCTTTGAAGGGTCACATCTCCGAACCACTTTGTAGCAAACAGTCTGAACTTCACGGTGCCGTTAAAAAACGAATTAGTAATTACTCTCCGAGTTTTCTGGCTTTGTAAGTGTGTTCTGAGCCACAACGATCACTGACCGTGGCCTTGTCTGTAGCGGCATGATGAAAACCATTTTGTTGTGTGGCTCTCGTAAATTTATTCATCTATCTTTTTTTGGCTCGTTAAATGCATTCGCCGACATTTCACATTTGGTCAAACAACAATTTGATCGCGAGTCTCGGAGAGTTACGAAGGCAACTTGTTCTGGAAGTGTATTGCCAGTCCGTGACCACGGGGATATTAACAGAATACGTTAAAACCGACAACGTTAATTTTTGTACAAATAATTAAATACGGGTCATGTACTTCGGTTCAACACTGAAATATCGCCTTCTTTGACATGTTGAAACCAGGTATATGGCATCGTTCGTTGGTGACTGCTGCCCGTTGCGTTGAGGTACGGAATAACGAGAGCAGTGGATAGGCCAGCAGCACTTCTTAGCGTGGTTGAGTTCATCTACGCGATAAACCAGTTGTCGATTCGAAATAGCAAATTCGGCGATGATGTAATTTTCGAGTTAACGTAATTATTTTTAAAATAATAATTATTTAACATTTAACGTTGTATTTAAAAAAGGTCACATGGACACGAATTTGGACTGCAGTGCATACGTTACAATCAAAATGGCCTTTGACCCATCATCTGATCAGTGCAACATGCATATGCCGCGAATGTCTTCTCAAAATGGGTCCGTGGTCTGGTTTTTGACTACTGCTCTTAACTCCGGTCAATCGGTAGAGATTCTAAACCAAAGCAAGGTCATTCCAACGTAATGTAGAAAAGTCATATGTCTCTGTCTGTTTGACTGATTCATATTACCCGGCAACGTTTCCTGATCGGTCCGAGGAGAGGTCGACGTATTTTTTTGCGCACAATTTCGGGGAAATACAAGTTCGTGGGGGATTGTCGTCCGATCGACTGTCAAATTGCATCACATCGCAACCATTCCCAAAATAAAACGACACTGAAACCCTTGGTGAGGTACTTGGATGTAATCTTTATTCACTGTGATTACGTTCAGATGCACTGACGACGGTGCGTAATAAGATTACCATGCCAACGATACCGAGTTTGACCGATGTGTAAACATAATCACTGCGTCAGATAAAAAAAATGTTCCGTTTTTTTCCGGATCCAATTAGTTCGGAGCAGGAACAATTTTGGATGTCGGACTTTATCAGGCATACAAAATATAATCAGAAACGGACATAATAATTTGATGTTCGGCATCATTGGTTTGGATTTTGGAAATACTTTTTGAAGGTCAGATCATATACCAGAAAATGTTGTGTTATTATTTTTTTTGGGGGGGGGGCAATTTCATTCATTTCAGAGAATTTTGAATATTCAACAGAAAAATGACCGATTTGGTATTTATTATCCTTAATTACCCTTATTGTCATGAAAATTTCCCACTCTTTTGTCCCTCCCTGCGACATAGAATCCCATCAGCTCGCCCATTCAGTCCCTCAAAGCCGTCGACAACCCCTCAAAAATAATGACACAGTCCGCTGGGTGCTTCTGTGGCAGCATAGGGCCAAAACGAACCATAGACCCGACCCTGGCAATCGCATTGTAGTTGCCCACACTTTCCTCTGGCACTCATGTAATAGAATTAGCTGTCCACGGTACTGTGGCCAATTTGGACAAGGAAAACGTCTGCCGGTCATCAACACATCGAGTATTATGTCATGAACTATTCCGTTTGAAGACATATTCTGTGCAGCGAAAGACAGAGAGACATCGGTAAGGTACATAATGTTTTTTTTTTGAACTATTTCATTGCTATTGGATTGTCTTCCAAATTTGGATAGACCATGGAGAAAGAGCCTCACCGATTCAAACGGAGCAATGTTGTTTCAATCAGGTGCAAAGTAAGTTTGGCGACAATGACACTGAACCTCCGATATTGTATTCAGAAACTACTGTGTCCAAGGGCAGGCAAAGAGGTTATGGAGTTGTGCATAGGGTTAGTGTCAAAATCTTCCAAACTGAAATCAATAGTTCACGCTGTAGATACATTAGCGTCTTTGGACGCCATGAATTCCGCGCAGTTCCACTCGATTTGGACTATAGCAATGCTGGCGTCACGAAGTACCAGCACGGACTCGACAACATGGTCTAACTCATTTATACGTTTGAAATTTATCCAGTAACTTATCTCCTAGAGATATGCTGCACAATACACCAATATTCTAATGTATTTCAACCACTTGTAATATCGAGCTGTCTAATCACAGTCTGTGCTTTATTAACGTCGTTGTAATTTATTCATGGCGTGGGTTTGAAACAATAGAATTGTAGCATGCCACGCACGGCGAGTGATATAACGCGAGTGATTTGAGTTTGGAGTTTCAGTGTTTGGCACACACGGATTTCTTGATTGTGAAGTACAAGGCGTTTTACTCTAACACACAACATCAAAGTATGTATCGATTGCTGCATGTTTACTTATCATACAGAATGAATACACTTAAGTAGAACTTTCAACTCTCGAAAAAGTTTTTTTTCCTGATTCAGACGTCGACGTATAATAGGCTTAAAACTTCGGCCATGGCCCGTGTTACACCGTAAGCCTCGTTCGTTAATTTTTGGCTTTCCTCTCGCCATTGCCCATAAATATAGAAATAACGGGCGATGCGATAACCGTTAACGTTTATTTATTGGCAAGGGCGAAAGAAAAGCCAAAAATTAACGCGGGGGGCTTGTCGAGCCCGTTAATTTTGGTTTCACTCGCCCGCGCCCATTAATACACGCTAATGGTTAGCGTGGAGTCTGTTATTTCTATTATCAACAAACTCAAGAACACCGCTAAAATTTACGAAAATTTCCCACGCGAAAGACAACGCCCCAAGAACTTGTATTACAGAAATGTGATGCATTCACTGAACAGTGTGTAGTGCAGAATGCGACGCAATGTCACGCACCCTGTAAAAATTTTGGAAATCCGGAGATTTGTTTTGAAATAGTCTCAAAACGTGGCCCATAAATGCTCCATTTTTTGTGATAGAATATGATCACAATTTGCGTTTAATCTGTAAAGTTACGATGTTTACGATATTCATAGTCACAGGCACGTAAACAAACAATTACTATAGAAATAACGGACGACGCGCTGTCCATTAACGGTTATTTCTGGGCGAGGGCAAGAGGAAGGTCAAAAATTAACGCGCGAGGCTTGCCGAGCCCGTTAATTTGGCTTTCCTCGATTGTCTCTCTTTTAAACTAAATTCTAAACCGTCTTTAAGTGATATTACAATATTACCTTACGAGAACACGTTTCCTTTCTTAAAACATGCAGAAAATGTACTTATATCAAACTTTTTTCGAAATTTCCTTTTTTATCACCACATTTCATACATAATCATAATTTACAACGTATGGAATCATAATCGACGTAATGAAATTATTCAGTAGTGAATCAATGGTTATATCTAAACTTTTACATTGCACACTCTCTCTCTCTCTCTCTCTCTCTCTCTCTCTCTCTCTCTCTCTCTCTCTCTCTCTCTCTGACATCAAGATTTTACACTTGAACTTTTGTTGAATGAAGGATTTGATTTAAACGAACGCATATCTTTTGCGGACTTTTTATGACAAATGACAATCTCACATTGTCCTCATAAAGGTACTATCACTGCATGCAACTTATAAAATGTTCATAAAGCCGTGTAAACGGTGTAATGCATGCTAAAGGATACTTCGTGAAATATTTCAACTGTAAACCTGAAAATTTTGCGTTTCGGAGAAGAACACAAAATTCAAGACAATCGCTTTTTCCCAGAACTTTGACGGAAGAACTTATACATACGTATTCCATTTATGCTTGTATTTCAGAAAATTAAAAAAACGTCTGTTGTACGGAGTTATTTTCATTAAGTTCAACCACAAGGGAATAAATCTGCAGAAAAATGACAAGTCTTTTGACGCAGGAAGAACATGAACAAAAGTCACTTTATGGAAAGGAAAGTGCGTTTGTTTGTGAAGAAAGTGGTAAACGTTTTACCCAGAATGAAGACATGAAATACCACTCACTGGATCATATTGATGAGCAGCAGTTTGTCTGCAATGTATGCGGTAAAGACTTCAGTAGCAGAGAATCCCTCAAAATCCACGTCAGGATACATACAGGGGAAAAGCCGTACGTCTGCAAAGTATGTAGTAAGGGGTTTACACAGAGTGGAAGTCTACAAAATCACACAAGGATACATACAAATAAAAAGCCATTTGTCTGCAAAGTGTGTGGGAAAGGATTCGCACAGAGTGGAAGTCTACAAAATCATACAAGGATACATACAAATGAAAAGCCATTTGTCTGCAAAGTGTGTGGGAAGCGTTTTGCAACAAGCGGACATCGAACAGCTCACATGAGGACACATACAAATGAAAAGCCGTTTGTCTGCGAAGTGTGTGGGAAGGGATTTGCACAGTGTGGACATCTGAAAGATCACACCAGGATACATACAAATGAAAAGCCATTTGTCTGCAAAGTGTGTGTGGGATGTGTTTTGCAACAAACAGATATCGAACATCTCACATGAGGACACATACAAATGAAAAACCATTTGGCTGTGAAGTGTGTGGGAAGGGATTTGCACGGAATGGAAGTCTAAAAGATCACATGAGGATGCATACAAATGAAAAGCCATTCGTCTGCATAGAGTGTGGGAAACGATTTGCATGGGCAGGAAATCTTAAAAATCACATCAGTACACATACAAAGGAAAAGCCATTTCTCTGTGTAGTGTGCGGGAAGGCTTTTGCTCGGAGTGAAAATCTAAAAAATCACATCAGGATACATACAAATGAAAAGCTGTTGGTTTGAGCTCAATATTAGTTGCAGCTTTATATTTTAAGTTATGTTTTTCTATTCTGCCATATTTGTAAAAGAATCTTCTTTCTTCTTCTCTCAAAAGATGGTCTGATTGCTTTCAAATTTGGTACACAGGTGAAATGGTGTAGGTCATTCATCCAAATTCAGGTACTGCCTGTGTGAATGGTTTTATTGTGCTGTTTAATGCTGATATGTTATTTATATTAATGATACAATTCTCGAAAATTTAAGGTAAATAGTATTTTAAATTAATCGACTTATATTGTATGTAACACTTGTACTGTAAAAAGCCCGATCAATTTAACCGGAAAAAAAATTATGATTTTATATCATCGAATTACTAGAAAATCAATAAAGCCGAAATAATTTGTGTCGAATTGACCATGTTCCGAACCGCGCGTGACATTCCGAGATATCGCGAGAATATGTGGTTCGCAGTGGACGCGTTCTCGCAACACAGGACAAACTGCGTAAAACAGGACAAGTCGCTAATTACGTTAAACACTGCATAAAATATATGAAGTTGCAACCTTTGCTCAGTTCTGCACTTTTTCTAGTTCCATGCAAAGTTTGACTTGTATTACTAAGCTGGAAACCTGTTTCTACGGGCATGTATTAAAGTCTCGCGAGATCTCGCAATCAGCGGAAAATCGTCTATTATTACAGATTTCCATTTAATCGACAATGCATAAGTGATATGCTTACCATCTTGGATGATTGAAACACATACAGGCAACTATCCTGAAGACAACACTTCAACATATTCTGTACCGTACATAGTATTGTTCTCTGTAGGTTATCAAAAATCAAATGTTCAAAATACTTTGTCAAGATAAGTATGGTCGAATTAGAAAGTCCCAAATTCCACCTGTAGTCGGATTGAAAAGAATAAAATAAAATTACGTTTTCTGGAAAACAGCGCGGTAGACTAAAAGGAGTTGACAAATTGATAGCGTTTATGGTAAATCTGGCCATGTGATCTTTATAAGCATGGAATGTTTACTTTAGTTAGAATGCAATAAACTCTTGTTTATATTATTATAAGCGACAGTATCAATTGGTGCAAGCCGATGTTTATAGGTTGGGCATATATGGGAGGTTATATTTTGTAAAAATGTATGTATGTAATGTGTCTGTCTGTCTGTCTGCATGTATGTATGTATGTATGTATGTATGTATGTATGTATGTATGTATGTATGTGTGTGTGTGTGTGTGTGTGTGTGTGTGTGTGCGTGCGTGCGTGCGTGCGTGTGTGCGTGCGTGTGTGCGTGCGTGCGTGCGTGCGTGCATGCATGCATGCATGCATGCATGCATGCATGCATGCATGTATGTATGTATGTATGTATGTATGTATGTCCTTACAACTTGGAAACCAAAGATTCAGGTTGCCGTGAAATTGCGGTATACAGCACAATCATAAAAAGATTTATAGGTGAATAGATTTTTGTGGATTTGGTGTAGTCTCCAAAATGAATGGTTATTTGAATATTTAATGAATTAAACCATTAGACTTATACTGTAAATGTATTCACCAAATTTGATGAAACCACCCAGGTACTCAAACTTTTTTATATTCTTCCTAATAGTATGGTGGACGTGGCTTACCTAATTTAAGCGAATTTTCATATTACTTAATTATCTTCTCTCATTTGTCTCTATCAGTATTGAGTGTACCGATTTCGACTAGACAACCGCTAAATATTGATCGTACATAGGTCTGCTGATGTTTTATGTTTATGACTAGGACATTCTTATCATGAGATCATTTGTATATTTAGTAAATTTGATTAATTAGCT